>KE153238.1:13097-25458 GCA_000411095.1 Aethionema arabicum
GAAATACATATTTCAATTAAAAAGACACATAAGATTGAGATACTTATCAAATTATAAAGCTTCATAAAAAAATTCTTGTATATTTAATTTTTTTATCTTCTAAACTAAAGTTGTAGGATAATGATGATATATTTTGGAATATCGCTTAAATCATTTTCTTATTAACGTATATTTCACGACGCAACGCTCGTTTGTTATTCTCTTCCACAATGCCTCATGTATATACATCAATAACAAAATAAAGTCTTTCTCTTTAGACTTGCAAAATTTTTGTGAAAGTTGTGCACATATGAAGTTTACAACGCAAAGATCAACCAGAAGTGTGTACAAACATAGGTTTAGAGTTAGGTGATGAAAACGTAATGACATCATATGTTTTAATTTTCTAAAAGATGATAATTTTATTATCAAAAAGTAAAATTTATGAAACTATTTTTTGCATGTCATGTTAAATAGGAAGATATAATTGAAGCTTCCATCGAGATGAAATTAATTCATAAATTTAAAATGATCTAAAAGAAATGGATAATAGCGTAGTAATGAATTTTTTAGTCATTCATAATATTGGTGGTTCAGGATCACATCCCAACAATAAAAATTAATATTGTAGTTACAACATGTATTAAATCATTTGTTCAATTCTCAAATTGACATGTAAACTATTAAATTATTCTATTTTCTATGATTATGGAACAACAACATGATGATTCTAGGTTACCAAAAAAAAACATGATGATTCTGCTTTCATCGGGAAATTCCTAAGTTTAATGATTATTTTGTTTTTCAGTAGTTATGTATTATAATTTTATCCCTATTAAAGTAGTTACAATAGTATTTTTCTAGGGTGTTGAAAATTTATTTAGGGCGTTGAATTGTGTACATTGGTTTATTGAAAAGAAATAAAAATGAGATGGCTTAAATGATGTTGAATAAATTAAAAGGGGGTTGAATAATTTTTAGGATACAAAATGACACTTGAAATATTCATATGGTTTTTGGGATTTTGAATTTTTTTTTTTCATGTCAATTATTTAACAACAATTGTCAATTATTTAACAACAATTATCTCATAGTTTATTTTTTCATGACCATTATTTAACCACAGTTATCTTATAATAATTATATATATATATATATATTTGGATATATATATATTTATACCAACATTTTTTCATTTTTCATATTCTTCGAGACTAGTTTGATTTGATTTTGAAAGCTCTTAAGGTCGGTTTGTGTCTGTTTTGTTGAAGATTGATATGTTGAAGGTCGGTTTATGTTTGTTTCTTGTTGTTGTGTCTTTGTTTTCTATGTCTTTGTCACTTTGTGAGTTGTTTAATGACTTAGTGTTTAATTATTTAGCAATGGTATGGTTGTTTAGTTGTCTAATGACTTAGTGTTTTATGTTTTGGTATCTTTGTTATTAGAGGTACATCGAAAGAAACAAACGACATATAAAATGTTCAAACCCCAATTCATTTAGACGATCAAAAAATCCATTCACCGATGTTGTATGCATTACAAAAAAAGCATCTCAAAAGAAAAGATTGTTGGTCCAAAAGCAATACAAAAACAAGCAAGTCATTAAACTAGAGACACATAAAACAATCAACTTGAAACACCAAAAAACATCCAACTACAACTGGTAAAAACAGTTCCTTGAAACGTCAAAAGCAACATAACTCTTGAGTGAGTATCCCTTGAGAAGATTCACCTGCGCCTTGAGAAGAGTTACTTGTGTCGTGCATAATGGATTGAACAACAGAATCATTCTTGTGGAACCTTGTGTTATGGTTTGGGACTCCATAATATCCATAATGCATAATTTTCTTCTTAACCTTTTGTGCCTTCTTTGTTGGTGACTCATGTACACTTTTCTTCCTTTTGTTTGCAACTTTGTTCACCTTTCTACCTTGGCAATCATCATCTGGTTGATCAGGAAAATGAACATCTGGAGCATCTGTTACAGGCCAAAACCGTATACCTCGTAGAGGAACAAGCCCTTCTTCATAGTTTTGTTTCCACACCCGTGTCCAAAACCAATCACAAACCTAATCCTCAGGTACCAGCTGCTTTGACATTATAACTCCATATGCATGCTTGCAAGGAATCCCGTAAATATAGCCAAACGAGTTTTCAGCTTCGTCATCATAATCTTCTCATGTGATATACATGCTCAATCTCACTTACAACTCCAATTCGCGATTTCGAATTTCAGGTTACCGTTGAGAAACTTTTGTGAGCAATGGGGTTTCAGATGGAATGTGTTTTATGGGTTTAGGGTTTCACAATCGGATATAAACGGGTTGTAAATCGGGTTGAAATTGGGTTAAAATCGGTTAAGAGTACTGGTTAATTCGGTTCAGCTACTTGGTCTAAGCAAAATCAGATTAACCGAGAAAATTGTCGGTTTATGGGGAACCAGATCTAGAATTTACATTTTGTGGGGTTTTGGCAACATGGTATAGTTTGGGAGAGATTTGATCGTATATGATAGTTCTCGTGGGAAAATAGATTGTTCCCAATAAGCAGCACAAAAAAGAAAAATTATATGTAAAAGACCTTAAGCAAATTGATATGAATCGTATTTTGATGGACAAAATTATACTATATAATGAAGGGTGGTATGTCTTTCTAGGCTATCTACATCTATAATAAATAAGCCAATTACATTTCAACAAGTGTAAACAATTTGACACATCAACTAATTTAACGCTCCCACATCTTCTCTCGGACGCCTCTAACTTCCTGACTTCCTTCCGTTCTATTTTTCTCAGTTCGTCTCCCATTAAAAATCCATTACAAAATTAACGCTCCCAGTCTACCATCTCACATCTCTTCCCATCTTCTCGTATCCCATCTCCAGTTTATATCCATGGTGGTAATGAGAACAGTCGTGCTACCGCAATAAATGTATTGTATTATGGCGCATTATCGCGAAGTTTGAATGTTGCTTGGATGCAATTTTGTAAACACAAACCTTCTCATATGATTGTATAGATTTTCTCATAAATTAGGAAACAATTTGTTTTTATGTTTGTTTTCTCTTTATCTGGTTTGGCTTCAAAATTCATTGATGGAATCACACAATTTCTTACATTGAACTGTACTCAGTTATCTTGCGTTAGTGTATGTTGTATTGATATGGAGTTGCAAAAGTGTTTTTGGTTTAAAATCTCATGTGGAAAATGCTACCTTAACTTGGTTTTGATTCTCATCTTTATATGAATGGTTTTGCAGCTGAAGAGGTTGATCTAGATTTTTTTGCTGCATCATATGCAATAGTTTTGGAGAATTTGGCTACTAGATTTTTTTTGATGATATTCAAGTTGCAAAGGTGACAATTTTGATATATTTTAGATTCAATACCTCAATTAAAGTTCAGTTTCTTCTTTTGACTGTTCTTTTTGGGCGTTGGTGTAGACTATAGCCATTACTTCCCGGGTTTTCCCAGGCTCGTGCGTTTTATCGGTTCTAAATTGCAACGGAAAATATTCATTCAGGTAATCGCTTTTCTAAGAGAGAAGTTTGTTCCTACATGTTATTCAGGTAAATTTGATTGAAAACATTCTTTTTTTTTTGACAAATATCATAGGTGTATAGCTTATTCCTGGAAACATACATAAAGGACTCAAAAGAAAAAGATAGATTATCCAATGCTATTGAAATCATTCCTTATTTCCATGAAGGCAAAATGGTCTTTAGGTTTGATTCAAAGGTAACCCCATCTGTTGTTGAGTTACGATACCTAGATTTTAGCAGTTCGATTGCTTGAACACTTATTTTTTTCTTGTTGATAAAATCAACCTTACATAATAGTATGGTTCACTGTATAAGATAATTATTGATCGTTTTATCTTATTTAGCTTGTACTTTTTTGTCGGTAGTTCAATGTCAGTAACATTCTCTGTTACATGCTCATTATAATGATAATGATGTCTATGTGACACTTAGATTATGTCTACTTTTTGGTGTTGGTGTTTGATTGGTTATGATCATGAAAACGTTGACATACAGCTTATATACGGTTTACAAACAGTTTAAATACAGTTTTACATACGGTTTATGTGATCATCATGTTAATGATGATGGAGATGATGATGGTATGTGAACATGATGATATATGATGATAATGATATGTGATGATGATGATGATATGATGATAGGATGATGATGATGATTACATTTAATAAATTAGAAATAATAGAATATAAATTACATTTACTAATTTTCAGAATTAGTATATTCATTTGATTTACTTTGTAATTTTTATTTTTATGTTTCAAGTATTTTAATTGAATTTTAATATAAATAAATAATTTTAATTAATTCTCTATAAATTTAGATATTTCAAAACAATAATCCTAATTACAAATAAAATTTTAAACTACTACAAATGTAATAAATTAATATACATTTTTTTAGTTATATTATTAAATTTTTTTTAAAAAAATTTAATGCAGCTAATAATGTTGTACCACTTAGGGATGTCAATCGGGCTAGCCCGGCCCGACCCGAAACCCGGGAAACCCGTGCATATTTGNCTTTCCGAACTTACAAATAAAAACACTATAAATATAAATAAATCAATATAAACAAAATAAAATCAAAATATTAAATAAAATTAGTGAAGTAAAGAGTTATAAGAGTTCAACGATTTCTAAATATTCATGATTTTAATGATTTAAATCATTAAAATGTTTATAATAATATTATTAGTCATGATAATTCATATATAAATCAATGTTTTAATACATTTTAAGTGAAGATGATAGCCCGCGGGTTAGCCCAGTCCGGCCCACCCCGAAGCCCGGAAAACCCGTGAATATTTGAGCTCGGTCCGACCCGGCCTATTTTTTTTTCGGACTCAAATATCAGAGCCCGAACGCGTATTTTTAGGATCGGGCCGGGGTAGCCCGCGGGCTTTACCCCGAATTGACATCCCTAGTACCACTATTCACAATGCACTAAAAATCAACTTTTAGAGAGCATCATTGAGATGGTCTAAGATATCAATCCAGTTTAGCCCACTTCATTTAACTTGCTTTGTTGCAGGTCCATTTTTTAGTGGATTGAAACTGGTCAAAGAGATTTTCATACACGATCTTATCAGGTTCTTGGTAGAGAAAGTTTGGAAATATTCGATAACAAATCTTAAAATGTTAGTTATTTGTATTGATTTGAATAAGAACAAATCACTTTCCTTGTGTTTAACTTTAGATAGAGGCAAAGAGCAAAGATGCATTCGTTCCTCCAAAGCCAAAAGAATTTGACATGGCCATCTCAACTGCCATCTTTCTCGAAGTGGTTAAAGGCATGAAAGTCTGGTCAAATATAGGATCAGGATTCTGGACATTCAGCGTCAATGGAGCAACCCCCTACACAAAAAGTTTTTGTAGGTTTAGATCACAGACCTTGGACCCTATAATCATCAAAAACAGTGCGCAACTGAGAATGCTTACATGATGTATAGCAAGGATGCTGAAAATGGCTTCAACAGCTCCAGCTGCTCCAAGGAGATGACCAGTAGCACCCTACCCTCAAAACAAGCAAAAATTAGCAGTTTATAATGATGCCAGAACAGTCTGCAATGAACATTAGTAAGTATAACTCAAATTCTTCAGTGACATCTTAGAGTATGAAGATCATGCATTTTTTTACCTTGGTGGAGGAGAATGCCAATGCACCTGAAGTAGCATGTTCAGAGAATACGGTCTTTATAGCTTTTGCTTCCACAGCATCGCCTAGAATTTTGATTTAGTTCCAAAATTATCAGTTTCTTGTCTAATACCAAAGAGAACCAAAAGAAGAAGCCTCAAGGCTTTTACCTAGTGGGGTAGATGTTGCATGCGCGTTTATATAATCAACTTGGTTTGGACACACACCAGCCTGCAAAGTTAGGAGCCATTTTGAATATATAAGCAAAAACATAAACGCGCATACAGAACAAACACCATTCTAGAAGTACCATAACAAATCTTCAGTATGGAACTTACCTGTTTTAAGGCACGACTCATGGCCAAGGCAGCTCCCTTTCCATCTTCAGGAGGTTGAGTAATATGGTGTGCATCGCCTTTAATATATCAAGACAATTCACTCTTTAGGGAACTACAGTCTCTAGATGAGAATTCAGAAAGTGTTGTACTATATCTTTTGACTTTAACCTGACATCCCATATCCACAAAGCTCTGCATAAATTTTTGCCCCACGTCTCTTTGCATGCTCAAATTCCTTTTGTTATACCCAGAAATCAGAAACGATTGTAGAGGGGATTAGGTAAGAACATTTATCTTCTCCCTTGAAAACTCACCTCTAACACTACAATTCCTGAACCTTCACCTATCCTGCAACCAAAGCAGATGGAATGGAATCAACATCCTTGAACAGGTTTCTTCACATGAACATTGAAGAATGTTACTCACACAAAACCATCTCGGTCACAATCAAAAGGCCGGGACGCTTGTTGCGGAGAGGAATTGAACTTAGTTGACAAAGCTCTTGATCTGAACGCAGAAAGTTTGAAATTTTGTTTAGTATTTGTTTGTCATATGTTTGTCTCTCTAAGAAACTCAATGAGAAACTGTATGCCTCTTGTTTCCCATGAAACACAGTTATTTTTGTAAAGGACGCACTGCATAAATTACCTGGAGAATCCAGCAATTGAGAGAGCATCAATACTAGACTCAGACCCACCTGCCACCATAACATCTGCATCTCCAAATTGAATCATCCTAGTCGCATCTCCTATAGAATGTGCACCAGTTGCACAAGCTGTCACAGCAGCATGGTTTGGTCCCTATATTCAAAAAGAATTCCAAAGCTATGCAAACTAGTTTCTACTTAAGAACATCAGAGGACTATTCTAGATAAGTTATCGAATTAAACCCCCAATTATATCTTATGAGTTGCCACTTTTGGGGGTTTAGAACCAAGCATACCCAACGAAAAAAAAGTTGACGCCAAACACCAAATAATAGCCTAACATTCCCATACTACTCTGCATAAAAGAGCACAAAAGAAATCAACACACCTGGAAACCATACTTCATGCTCACATGACCAGATGCCATGTTTACCAATATCTTTGGAATGAAAAACGGACTAAGTCGTCGCAGCCTCTGCATATTGTTAAGTGTTACAAGCGGATGGTGAGAGCAGCAAGTTCAGAAAGCGATAACAGTGTCCCGAGAAACATGAAACCTGAGAAAATGAAGCAGAGACAAGAGACAGGCCTAACCTTTTCACAAATCATCTGTGCTGCCTCAACAATGTCACTTATACTTCCAATTCCACCACCAATAGAAACTCCCTGATATTCCAAAATTCCAGAAATTAAATAAGACAAACCAAAAAAGCAATTTATATCAGACTTATACAGCTAAGAAGTACTTAACTGTTCTTTCTTTATCTTCTTCTTCAGTTGGTAACCACTCTGCATCTCTTAAGGCTTCATCAGCCGCACATAAAGCATATCCAATAAACTTCGCAATTGAACGATTCTATAGAATTCAAAAATGCAAAAACAATAAAACGTTTCAAGTTCATTCATATCTGACAAACGATATCAATGCTTCCAAAAGACAAGAAGGCCCAGTAATAAGCAAACATCAAGCCTCCCAAAGATACCTTGGAGTTTAGCCAAAAATCCTCGTCGAATTCATCAGGGTTTGATCCATAAGGCACAAAAGCTGCGACTTTAGAGGAGAGCTGATCAAAAGTATATAACTTTGTCTCTTCATCAAACGATTTCATCATGAGATCATCAGGAGTTAAAGCTCTAATCCCACATTCTCCACCAATTAAACGTCTCCATGTTGTTTCCACTCCTCTGCCAAGCGGAGTCACCATTCCAAGACCTGATTTTAAGAGATGACAGGCACAAAATCAAATCAGACTTACATGTATAAGCATATGTAAAGAGAAGGAAATGGAGAAAGAAGGAGACCAGTGACAACAACACGACGAGGTGAATAAGCAGAAGAGGAAGTAGAGATGAAGCGAGTTAAGCCGAGTCGACGAAAAGACGAGGCAGCCATCACTTTTAGACGTCACTGGAAAAGGACTGACTGTCTACAAACATTAGCTGATCAAATGGACAAATCTATGAAGAACACCAACTGCTAGGTGAAACACAAAGACAAAGAAAGACAGAAATGGACAGAATCGTAGCAATAGTTGGGGATTTAGTACGAGAACCCAAATGGTACGGGACAACGACGATGGCGGATGGAGACGACGGTCGACGGCGACTAAAAGAGGAGTTTCGGACTTTCGGGGATTTTAAAGAGCCAAACGGTTTGTTACCCTTTGTGTTAAGCAAATGATGAGCCGACTTAATCATTAAACCATATCGGATTCGGTTTTGTAATGCTTCTACTATGTTTATTTTTTGCATTGTCTAATTTTATAGCTCATTATGACTTTAAGATATATTATTATGTTTTTGGATTTTTGAAACTCATATTAGTATAAAATTTGACAAATTTGAGAGATTTGTATTAGATATTATTTTGTCATAAATCAAACATGTAGATACCTTTTTGCAAAATTTACAAATTGTTGGTACTTTTTCACTACATTCTAAATTTACAAATTGTAAGTTTCTTTATTTTTGATGAAACACTTTGTTTCATTTAATTTAAAATACAGACGGCGACTGTTAATAAAATTGACGGAGGTACTATCTCGCCATAAAAATTCTCGATAGGTACTTTTTTACCATACTGAAACTAGAAGTACTTTTTGGCTAAAATTGAAACACGTAGGTACTTTTTCGCCACACTCCCTTTGTTTGTTATAGTCTTAAATCAAAAAAAAAAGTTTATCAATAGTTCAAAGAGTAATCTTCAATTCGACTATGTTGATTATCTTCAAAATCATCGTTTTTAAATTCATCTCTCAATAGTTGCACTAGCAGCAATCAAAATTAAAATAAAAACCATTTTCAAAAACTTAGAAGATGTGACTTATGTTTCTGTGCTTCGACGAGCATACAAGTAAGTTTTTTCACACTCTTTAATTGAGTAAATCTTTCATCATTTCCAACATTATCAACGTAGATATACATTTGTTGATAAAAAGATTTGTATTCCACGAGACTAGAATTATCTGGGTAGAACTTTGATAACTTTCATGAATTGTGAGGATCAATGTCAAGCTCAGAGAACGAATTAACGAGAGATAAAAAATCATCATAAATAAATAATTCACTTTTCAGTTCACTAAAGCAGTCGTTAACCTCTTAAAGCTATAAATCTAGAACTATAATAAGCAATTTGCCTTGTACTAATATATATGTGTTGCTCTTGTATTTTTTGTTAGCCTCTCCTAAAGTAACAAAAAAACTTCCAACCCATTCGTTATAATAGGGGGATTTTACTGCGAAATCTACCGATGCAAAGCTAAAAGATGTAAGGCCCAAACATGATGAAGCAGGGGTTTTTGAGGCCCCTACCTTTAGTTTAATAAACATTTTTTTTCACTACTAACACAATCATACGTGTGTAGCATCGAAGTAAAGGGTAAAACCACTCTTCTAGAGAGTCGCACTAGAGTTTTTAAGATGTAGTTTAGCTAAAAAAACACAATGCAAGGGTCGAACTATCATTATTCGAATTACGGTAAATAAAACCATTAAAGTCAATAAAATATAGATGTTAGACTAGAAAATTCTAAGGATATGCAATCACATGTACACTTATTCAATTTCCAATTATAATCAGCTGAGACTCAAACATTTATGAAGATCAACCCACACTTTTGTGCTATCTCGCGGTCTCTAATCCTAAATAAGGCAGAGGTACAAAAACTTTCGTCTAAGATCTAAACTTGTTAGCAGCATTATAGAACATAAATGGTATGTCAACATGACTTCTAAACAACAACTCTCGTTGGTCTAAACAACATGTTCATCTAATCGATTTTTAGCAACCTATAAAATTTTGTCAAAATAGGCTAATCTAACATCATGAACTAGGTGATGAGTCAAGTTCATACATATATATTAACATTAGATGAAGAAACAAAAGATATACTTATATCTTATTTGTGTCTACCCATTTGATTACAAACCTTAGAAAATCTTAAATCTAACTAGTAAACTACTCAAACATGGTAAAAGTAATGAACAACATAAAAAAAGAAGACATCATATTGAAAAGTGCAATAGATTAATATTAAACTTAAAAAAGTAAAAGGTTCATAAAATCTCTTTGGAATTAAAGAGTAGAATAAAAAATAACAAAGTATTCACCTTGAAAAAGCTTTAGAACGTCACTCCTTAAACTTCCGTGGGATGAAAGCTAAGAGAAAATCCTTAAAAACTATCTAAAAATCGCTAGTAATGTTGCTTTTCACCGCCTATGATGATAAAAGAATGAAAAACTATTTATATCCCCAAATATAGGTAAGAAGTCATGTAAAATTTGTTTCCTTTTGTTTTTCTGCGAGTCGTGGACCGACCTATCCCATGTGTGGATCGGTCGGTCGGAGTCGNTCGCGAATTCTTCCAAGTAAACCTTGTCTGACCAACTTGGGGTGGTGATAAGTGGAGTTTTTGACACATATGCAAACATTGTTTTTGTAGTTTTATCTTTGTTTTTAGGAGCATTTTTGAACACTTTAGGTATATTTTACGTTCTGGAGTCAAGAAAGGATCAATGAAGCGAAACGGAACAAAAACTCTTGACAATACATGACTTGCACAACAGGGCACGGCTAGGGCATCATTGCCCATGGTCGGGGCCCCAACTTCATCAAAAGAAGATCTCTGGATATCAGGAGCCGACCATGTCCCTGGACCACACATGATCGGGGCGAACAAGAGAAAAGCTACGGAAGCGCCTGAGATAACAGGCCCGACCAGGTCCACCTGCGACCCATGGTCGGGGCCTTACGCCCAGAATAAAGGAAAACCTCTGCCCAACCCAACTCGACCGTGGGCTGCCACTAGACCTGGTCGGGAGCCTTACTAGAGAATTTAAAAAGTTTCATTTTCTTGTCTCCTACGCGATTTTACCTAAAATTTCATATAAATACTTTATTTTGACGACTTGTAACAAGTGTGCAACTTTAGAGGATTGTTCTTAGTAGCTTGTTCTTGTTTTTGCACCACTTTGCAGTTTTTTGTTGAGGGTTCTAAGTTTTAACATCATTATAACAAAGAATTCCTTTCCCTACTCTCTCTCTCTCTCTCCTTACTTTTATTGCACTTTAATTATGTGTTCCTGCACTTTCATGGCTATGTTAGACCTAGGCATGTCTGAGTATTTCCCTAGTTAGGATGTAGGGGTTTCTATGGAGTTGTAGGATGTTAGTTAGACACAAAAAGGTATAGATACATTCGTTCCTTCATCTAGTCGGCGTTCTTAGTGCTTATACTAGCTTGATCACCTAGTTTACAATAATAGGTTAGCCTAGATTGCTAGAAGCTCCCAGGTTGCTAGAGCATACGTTAGATGAGCAGTGAAATAAGACCAACGAGAGTTGTAGTATAAGGAAGTCGTTGACATATCATTCTCGTACTTAATGCATGCTAGCAAGTTTAGATCTTGGATTGTTAGAGTCCTCGTACCCCTAGCTTGTTTAGGATTAGAGATCGTGATCACTGCCCGAGAGAGAGTCGGTCTTCGTTTATTTATGAGTCTGGGATGAGTTTAAACCGAACCTGAATAAGTGTCTGATTAGTTCTACATTCCCCTACATAAACCCTGAAGTCCTAACGCTTTTTATTATTGTTTTACATCGTTATTTACTTTTCTTTTTGCTAGTGACAAGTAGGAAACAAACCTCATTTGATTTCTTTCTTAGTTTAATTTAATACTGGAGGTACAAGAAGTACACTGGAAGAGTGGTTTGATACCCTTACTTCCCGCTACATCGCTTTATAGCGTAGTGGTGTCGGAGTTAAGGAAACTCCCATTCTCTGCTTCGATAATCCACACAAAAACCGTCTTATCAGGTGGAGCAGTTGGTCTCTAAAAGCTCTCGCATCTTTGGTTGTTAGGGGTGGTGATCGACCGGTCCAAGGTGGAGAGGTTAGTGTGTTTTCTTCACCGTATTTCTGCTTTGGTTCGACAGACTAGTCTGATCCGGGGTCGGTCGTTCCATGGTGTTTTTGCTCGGTTTTTTGTGTTTTTTTCCTTAGAATCGCGTTTCAAACTCCACCGTTTAGTCCAACGCTATTTGTACCTAGAAAAATTGTAAATATAAACGAATATGTTAGAAAAAAAAAAGAAAATAAAGATTTAAAACTAACCTAAAATATAATATATCAAATATTGTAACTTATAATAATATTATTTTTTAACTTGTAAAATATAAATATTTTTTTTAAAGTGTAATTAATTAGTTTAACTTGTAAAATA
>KE153239.1:21115-37807 GCA_000411095.1 Aethionema arabicum
TTGAAAAAGTTAATGTGTGATTGACACTTAGTAGGAGAAGACTAGATACTAAGAATATATTTTAAGTATATCAAACCAACCATGATTTTTATAATAAAAACAATACTAAAATATATTTAAATTAATATTTCAAAAATAAATAGTAAAATATTATAATTTAAATGTTACAAGCTTTATAAAATATACCATAAAAACAATTTATAAAAATCAATAAATCAAATTAAAAAACTGTTATTAGGATTTTTTTCTAAATTTTGATTAAATTTGATGAAGTTTGAAATGTGTTACCAAAAATAATTTTTTTCAACTTGTTCCCTGAACCGGCTGGTTCATTGGGTTTTATCAGATCAGGGGTTTTTCTATACTTAAGCAGGTCAAAAACAAGTTAGATTTTTAAATTGACTCGGATTAGATTATCAACTCCATTAGCGGATTTAACGGTCCGACCGGGTGTAAACCGGGTTGTGAAAACACTGGTTTGGTTTCATGGGATTTGGTTTTGTAATTATATAATAACAGGTCCTGTGATGCCATGAGTATCACACAAATTATATACGTCTGTTTCTATTATGATATTTATTATTTCTCAGATTTTATATATATCTTGCATATATATATATTTTTTTTGTTAAGAAAAAAAAAACTTTTATATGGGAGAAAGTAGAAACCCAAGCTAATGATATTTGGAAAATTAAGATGGAAATTAACAAATCCAACAATTATGTAAGATCTTAAAAGAAAGTGTAATTGATTATTTTTTGTGCTTCAAAATTATACTAATTGGTGTGACGGTAATACTTCAAATTATTTTATACTATTATTTTCATATGGTTTTGATATTTTCTTGTAAAATTTCTATATGGAATTTGTGGTTTCGAGATTAAAAAGTAGTGATATTCCAGGGAAATTAGTCATCTGGTCAGCTACTTGGTTACATTTGGACTAAAGATTTTTTTTAATTTTTTTTTTGGATTTGGTAAGCGCAAAAGTAATGATTTTAGATGAAAATTAGCTACTTTGTTCTATGTTGACCCCACCAAGTTGCCTGTTGTGTATCATGTAGCTACAGTGAAGATAACCGATGAATAAACTAGTTGGGTCTGGTGGGGAATGTCTCTGTTGTTGTTTGTGTAATAATGATGTTAAATATTTGGTCTTGGTGGGAAGTGGCAGAAGGCAGAAACTATGTTATTGGTCTGAGTTTAAAAGTAATATTGGAGTGGTCCAAATGTTTTTTCATAGTCATGACAAAATTGATTTTATAAAATTTAATATTATGAGATAATAAACACAATATATTATAATATTAGTCGTAACAAAGTACAGATACAACTCAGCTGACCATGTCTTTTGCTTTCTATTAGTGGAACAACTTTAGGAGCACCACTTGAACCTAAACCAAGTTCAGTAGGAACTTCAATAGATTTCCCTTTCTTTAGAGAGTTGTTACTAGTATTATTGACATATGTGCAGGCCCGGCCGTGGGCCTAAGCCAGGTAAACCTGGACTTCACCTAAAATCGTTATCGTAATTTATAAATCCATTCATTTATAGTATAATCTTTTATTATTACTACTTTGTAAATAATACTAGAATTATCGTAATTTATAAATCCATTAAACCTATATCGTAATTTATAAATCCATTCACCATCTATTTTAGGTGAAAATTAACATTATAGTATAATTAATTATATTTATCTTACCAGATATCTATTTGCCTATATCGTAATACTAATTTTGTTTTCTAGATAATACTAGTATTATCGTAATTTATAAATCCATTCATTTATAATATAATTAATTATATTTATCTTACCAGATCTTATATTTTAATTTAATCATAATTATTTTATTACCAAATCTTATATATTTGAATATTGGTTTACATACTCCGAATATACCCATTCCGTGCATTTGTAATACAAATTGTCTTTTATAAAATATAAAAGCACCAAGTTGTTTGTAATTATACAAGCACAAATGTTTGTAACTTTATCCAATTACTATGTTAAGGAGACTTACGTAATCATAAAAACGTATCGTAATAGTCGCAAAATATTTTTACAAATATAAAAATTTTAAAACTAATAAATTTAAATTATTAAACTATTCAAATTTAAAAATTTAACCAAATATAACATCGTAATAAAATATATATTTTAAAATAATAAATTAATGTTTGGTTATATCTAGTTATCTACACTATTTTTGTCTATATATTAAGTGAGAAGAAAATAAAAAATAAATATTCATTTTATAAAAGAATATGTTTATATGCTATCCGATAAACAAAATTTTAAAAAGCTATAATTAGGTCGCCGATCTAAAATAAAATATTAATGTTATGTAAAACGCAAATTTTTTTTGTTAAGATTCTTTTAAGCATCTAATGCTTTAGCCACTAATTTAGCATCATGTTCGAGTTCTATAATAATTATTAAACATAATAATATAATTTATAATCTAGATGCGATTACGTACACAGGTTAAATATATTCAGTGCTACGTATTTCTATGTTTATTTAAATAAACAAATGCAACGTGTTTATATGAGATTGTTGCTTTTTTGGTTTTGTGGACGATTCAAAAATATTACATAAACATAATTATGCATTTTCCGTTACTTATTCTATAAAATTTACACACATTATATGGTGAATTGGCAGAGCCGTGCCCAGACATTTAGAGTCCGTAAACGGTAAAAAAAATTTAGACCTATAAATCTATAAACTATTAATATATTGAACTTTTCAATATTTTTAAAATTTTTGGATCCTTTATTATAAACTACTCCTATAAGTATAAATTACTCATATAAATATGAATATAAATTATTTTTGGGGCCCTTAATATTAAAAGAAATTGTGGGCCCCTAAACAAAGGTTTAAAAAAATTACCTATAGTCACGGCCTGTGAATTGGTGATTGGCAACACATACCACAATTTATTTTCCATAATTTAGTTTTTTTCGCTTAATATTTAAAAAACTTTTTTTTAATAAATGGTTAAAATTAATTTAAACTACGTATATAATTCTTCCAAAAACTATATGTACAAATTAAATGCACTACACAAAACACACTTTATACATTTTTATGTAAAAAAATTATAATTCTTTATATAATTATAAAATACCAAAAAACAGTTTTATGACTAAATTTTATGGTTTATTAATTATATTTAGGTTTTAATGATTTTGAAGGTTTCATAATAATATTGGAAGGTAATTTGGTCAATCAATATGGATAAAACTATACATAAATTACTATATTTTACAAAAGTCATTCAAATTAGTATATTGTTGCAATTGCCCCTAATAGATATAGATTTACGTTTTGTAAAATTGTGGCAACTTACCTTGCAAAAACAAATTCCCAATACTAAAACTTAAAAGAAACAAATAAATTTTGAGTTAAAAAAAAGAAAAAAAAATGTAATAATATTCATTCGATGCATGATAATTCTGATATAAACCGACGACTTTTTTTTGTTGTCACCACTCACCAATAATTGTCCAAATTTGAAATATACAAATATAATTTTTTTTAAGAAAAATATAAATTTGTAACATTATTTTAAAATACACTGATATTTGTGTGAGTAAGCAACAAGCACTTAGAAAAATGGGCATTTTAATCTTTTTAACTATTTTTTTAGTGAAAAAGTCCTTTAAACTATCCAAATTATTTTTAAAATTCTGAATTTTGATAATTAGGATTTATAATATAAACCGTTTTATAAAACCAAGATTTAACCTTAAAACACGAAATTTAACCTTAATCCCAAAATTAAACTTAAAAATACAATTTACTTTTTGGATATAATTTTAAGTTTAATTTTTGAATTTTAGGTAAAAAAAATCCGGTTATTAAAATTCATAGTTTTAAAAATCTTTATCACGGCAAAAAAAAAAAAATCTTTATCAAAGTTTAGATTATAAAAAAACTACTTTGATACTTTAATTGTTTTTCAGTAATTGAAAATAGTTCATAATTTAACACATCATAGACCCTAAAAATATCACACGTAGCCATCCCAAACAAAAAAAAAACATTTTATTACTTCATTAAAAGAAATGTAAATTTAAAAACTAATAAAAAAATGTGTATTTTGAAAAAAAAAACCACTTTGTTACCTAATTCTGTACTCTGTAAACAATTTATGCAACACAGATAACCCAACATAACTAGATTCAATGTTTGAGATTTTTCTTTTATGTTAAAATAATATATAATCACAATTTTATCCTTATTGTTTACTCACTCATTTATTGTCATTAAGGTTTTTGTAATTAAACATTGAGCGAGGTGTGATTGGCTGATCTCTTCTTATTTTGTCGTTTAGTGCCAGAGATCTCTCGTACTGTCTCTACTCAAATCCCCACCGTTAGATTCTTTACGATCATATCATCACCACCGTTAACTTCACATCGTTCTAAATCTCTCAAATAAATTATAAATAAATAAAATAAAAATAATAAATAACGATATTTGATTCCTCAGACTTTCTCTTTCTCTTCCTCCGCGTGTCCTCCTCTCCTCAGATTCAACCTCTCCACTAATCTTCTTTCGTCTTCTTCTACATCACTGTGTTTGTTTCGCATCTCTGAGTTTTTTCCACTGCGATTTCACACGTAAATCAGCTTTTGGAGCTCTATTGTTGACTCTTGATACTGAAACTTGAGTAGATAGTCAATATTCAAATCTTAAGGATTCGATTGGTGTTTTTGATTTGTAATATGGAAGCTCCAGATAACAAGATTTGTAGATTTAGCTTCGCGACAATAGATGATGTCATCGCGTTAGTGATGCCATATATAATCGATCCTAAGGATCGTGATTCAGCGTCGCTTGTTTGTCAGAGATGGTATAAGATTGACGCTGAGACGAGGGAGGATGTGACGATGGCTTTGTGTTATACTGCTTCTCCTGATCGATTGAGTCGACGTTTTCCAAATCTGAGGTCGATTAAGCTTAAAGGAAAACCTCGAGCTGCTATGTTTAATCTGATCCCTGAAAATTGGGGAGGTTATGCTACTCCTTGGGTTAACGAGATAGCGATCAAGTTTAGGCATCTTAAGTCGGTTCACTTTAGACGTATGATTGTTAGTGATTTGGATCTGGATGTTTTAGCTAGAGCGAGATTACATGAGCTCGAAGCTTTGAAGCTTGATAAGTGTTCTGGATTTTCTACTGATGGGCTTTTATGCATCACTAAACACTGCAGGTATGGTGTTTTTTTTAATTCTTAACCTCACTAAAGAACTGAGATCTTGAAATGGTTTCTTAGTAAGTTTTGACTAAGAATCTTGTGGTATGAAGAACATTGCCTCAAAGATTGAGCTGTTATATGGTGATATTTTGAGTAATTTTCTGGTTGTATTTGCTTTTTTTTCTTCAGGAAGCTCAAAACATTTCTAATGGAAGAGAGTTCATTTGTTGAAAATGATGGGAAATGGCTTCATGAGCTTGCTTTACACAACACATCTCTTGAGGTTCTAAATTTTTACATGACAGAGCTTTCAAAAATCAATCCTGAAGACTTGGAAGCCATAGCTAGAAACTGTCATTCTCTAGTTTCTGTGAAGATTGGTGACACTGACTTCACTGAACTTGTTGGATTCTTAAAAGCTGCAACTAATCTTGAAGAATTTTGTGGTGGCTCCTTTAATGGAGATCTTGATGACCCTGACAAGTACTTAAATATGCGTTTCCCATCAAAACTATGTCGTTTAGGTCTTTCTTATCTTGGGGCTAATGAGATGCCACTCATATTTCCATTTGCTGCCAAAATCCGGAAACTGGATTTGCTCTATGCATTGCTTGAAACTGAAGATCATTGTACATTAATCCAAAGATGTCCAAATCTTGAAGTTCTTGAGGTAATATCGAATCTGCCTCTAGAAACCAAGTATCTTTGTACATTATCAAGTTCTTATCACTTCTTTATTCCTAAATTACTGACAATGGTTCTTGAATTTTCAGACGAGGAATGTAATTGGAGATAAAGGATTAGAAGTTCTTGGACAAAACTGCAAACAATTAAAGAGGTTAAGAATTGAACGAGGAGCAGACGAAAATGGAATGGATAACGAAGGTGGATTAGTCACACAAAGAGGATTAGTCGCTTTAGCTAAAGGCTGTCAGAATCTACAATACATGGCTGTATATGTCTCAGACATAACCAACGAATCTCTACAAATCATAGGTACATACTTAAAAAACCTCTGCGATTTCCGTCTTGTCCTACTTGATCAAGAAGAGAGAATACCAGATTTACCACTAGACAATGGAGTAAAATCTCTTTTAAGTGGCTGCAAGAATCTCACAAGATTTGCTCTTTATCTAAGACAAGGAGGTTTAACCGATAAAGGACTCGGTTATATCGGACAATACAGTCCAAATGTGAGGTGGATGTTACTAGGATACGTTGGCCAATCTGATGAAGGTCTTAAAGAATTCTCCAAAGGCTGTCCTAACTTACAAAAGCTAGAAATGAGAGGCTGTTGTTTCAGCGAACGCGCCATAGCTTCTGCAGTCATGAAGCTACCGTCTCTTCGGTATTTATGGGTACAAGGATATAAATCACCTACATCAGGTAGAGATCTCTCACTTATGAGTCGTCCATTTTGGAATATTGAGCTTATACCATCAAGAAAAATCCCAGAAGTGAATCAATTTGGTCAGTCAATAGAGATTGAGCATCCTGCTCATATACTTGCTTACTATTCCTTAGCCGGCGAGCGAACTGATCACCCAAACACTGTTTTTCCAATGCGTTGCTAGTCACAGGTTTGTACATAAACTCGCATTCCTCTGTTTCCATGGCTATGTACTTGCAAATGGTCAAATTTCTTGTTCTCTTTGTGATCTTTCGTCTTGTGAACAAATGAGATGAATATATGAATAACAGAGATGATTATCTTAAGCTGTTTATGTCATACATGAATATTCTCATGTAACTCAAGAAACGAGGTACGATTTAAACTTTTCCGGTTTTATGAAAAACAAGGTTTGGTTTGGTTTTTTTGTAGGGGATGATGTTCTAAGCAGGAACTCCAACGGGGACACCATCAGTCTTGAGTCTGGATTTGCCGTAAAGGGTTTCTTCGAAGCGGATAATCTCGTTCTTTGAACCATAAGCAACTTGAGTTCTATCGTCGAGGTTAACGATGGTTTTGTCGAGTACAGACTTGTCTCCATCACTACTGTATCCTCCAGCATTCTCCACAAGCAAACCAAGAGGAGCCACTTCAAACAATAGTCTCAGCTTGGCTTTAGCTGTAGGAGAAGTCACATTTGTGAAAATTCCCTTCTCCTTCACTATAATCTGCCAAATCAGTAAGTGTTCACATTTGGTAAGTCATGTTTTTCATCAAACTTTAAGGAACTAGGAAATACACGTTACCTGGTTAACGTCAGGAACCATTCCTCCGGTGTATCGCAACGTGTACTTCTCTTTCACGTAGTAATCAATAAGCTAATTTGCAGAGAAAGTAATGAAGAAGAAGAAGAAGAAGAGGATTCAGTAGATTTGTATACAAAGATTTGATGAAAGTGAGAGATCAAAGTGAAGAACACACCTGGCTGTATTCGGGGTTATCGAAAGTGGCTCTCAAGTTTCCTGGTGAGAACATTTTGCCTTCTGCTACTTCTGTCGTCTCTTTTACATGTTGCCATTTTCCTAAAACATAGAGAGCTTAAAGTCACCAAAAGAAGAAAGTCTCTGTATTTACAGAGATCAAGAACAGAAAAAAAACCTTCATCAAGAAGCAAGAACTCATGAGTTCCTGGAAAGCCTTTAACAGCTAAGACATAAGTGGTTCTTGGACCATAGATTCCCATGGCTGCAGCCACTTGTTCTCTTCCTGTAACTCCGGTTAACTTATCTCCAGGCCATACACCAAATATGGTTCCTACTGTGAAATTTGTATCAACAATACTTGACCCATCCAATGGATCAAACGCCACACTAAACCCACCTGAAACATTTCCCCACAAAACTTTTACATTTTCTAATAAATTTTGTAATGTTTTTGGTTAATTAGATTGGACTGACCTTCTACTGGACCTCCCATGTCTTGAAGCTCAGGGACTTCTTCAGAACACGCGTACTTACACACGTGTGAGTATTGCAAAGCCTAGATTTCGAACACACAAGTTAAAGCTACTTAGATCAATGATCATTTTTGAATTTTATGTGTGTTTTTAATGCAGGTAAAATTAAACCTCAAAGAGAAGCTTATCAGCGAGCATATCAACAGCAAGTTGTTCATCACCAAAAGAGTTAACACAAGCTGTTCCACCACAAGAAGCTGTTCTAACTTTGAAAGCTATTGTTCTCAAAGCTTCTCCCATACATGTTAACAGTGTTCTAAGTCCCTTATCTGGTGTTGCTTGTACCAAGAACTCTTCCTATATACACAGAAGAAAGAAAGATTGAATCAAGAATTGAATCTAGAACCCTGGGATTTTACTAAAGATTGAATATTATACCAAGCTTTGGCCGATTTCACATTTGGTTAGAGTTGGAGTAGAACCATTGGTCTTGGTCTTGGAGGATTTCAAGTTCGATCTTGGTGCTAGTCGAAGTGATTCTCCGAAGATTGAGCTTGACTTCAAAAATGGCTGAAATAAAATGAAATCAAGTGTCTGTATGTTACTTAAATATGCAGAAATTAGAAAAGGAATACGAACCCTGGAGGTGGAGGAAGATGGTGGAGAAAGCAATGCAGAGGAACGTTGAGAAGAGACGGTAGGGAGGATGATCCCACGTGAGTAGCACGTGATGCTGGTCTCCATGGCAAATATCTTGATAATCTTACTTTGTTGAAGAGGAGGAAGAAGAAGAAGAACAAGTAGTGTGTTAGTGGAAGAGATAAAAGGCCGTTAAAGGTGAGAGTGCCACGTGGCGGATGTGAGAAGATATCGTTAGGGCAATTGGGCAAGAGAGAGAGGAGGGAAGAGATTTTCAGGCTTTGATTTGCCATCGTTCATTTATTGTGTGGTTATGCTCATTTTATGACATGATTATACATTTACACATACACACATACATAGGTTGTCCAATTTCTTTATGTTGCATCTAACAACAAAAACACAAACAAAAACATTAGACCCTTTACTTACTTGCTTCACCTACTTACTCGTCGAATTACTTCACTTTTTTTTTTGAATTAGTTCATTTACGAATGAGGAATCATAATATTTAAATTTGAAACTATTTTCATTTTAGTGAAAACAAATTTCGACTATCAAAAACTGATTTTTTTAAAAAAATTTTGAACTTGAATTACTAGAGTTTTTAAACCTTAAAAGTTTTGTGTAAATAAAACCTTAGAAGTTGATGACCAGATTTTCAAAATTAAAATTAAATCATAACCAGAAAAAATAAACTATGTTTTCAAAATTAAACTCTAAAATACAATCTAACTTTAGGTTAATTAGACTATAATTCCAAGGTTAAATCTCAAATTTTGGTTTCAAAAACCTAGTTATTGAGCTTTAGAATTTAAAAGTTTAAAGTTAAAAAAAAACTATTTTGATAGATCAATTTTTTTTCCACCATATGAAAATAGTTAAAAGTATCAAATATCACAATATTTGTAAATAAAAGTATAAAACTTTCTAAAATTAGCAAATCCACAAGAGTAAAAAGTGTAATAGCTAAGCTGATGATTAGAAAAAAAGTAAAAAGTAAAATCTTTCAAGATTGAACAATTTCAGGATTAGACAAAGGTAACACACCATTTCATCTAATCATGTGTAGATCAGTGTTCAATGACACAGTTTGTATCCAAGAACTCTACAAATCTACGAAATTTTTTAACAATGTCACTCTAATCACAACAAAGAATAGCCTCTTAACTTCCTGCAAACAAGCAGTAACCTATCCAAACCTGCCCCAAATCAACTGATCCTAGAAACCCAACAAGCTAATGATTCAATCCAAAACCAAAAAAACTCTGATCATGAGGTAAAGAACCAAAGATAGTACCTCTCATTTACATCAACTGGTAAATCATCATCACCTCGGCAAAGAGCACTATCAAAAGTTCTTTGAATCTGTTGATCTTGCCTCCATCTGAGAATTCAAGGTTATACTTGTTAGTCATGTTGTGATGAAGAATTCCCCAGTTTCTAACCCCTTGCTTAGCTTCTTTGTCAACTAGCTCAAAGATATAAACCTCTGAAACACCTTCTGCTCTCAATGGTGTCCCAGCTCCAGATCTTAGATGTTTCACCAATGCTTTTAAGTACATTTTGTTGTATAACGAAGTCGCATCCACTTCACTAGCATCGACTCCTGAGCTAGGCCAGCCAGTTTCCGCTACAATCAATGGAAGATTCTCGTGTCCCATTACAGCCATTGAACTGATCACTGCATCAACCATCATATCAAAGAGATTACGGTATCTAACTCCGGTGGTGAGATCGTCTCTGAAATTGGACGGGGATTCTTCAAATAAGGCGAATCCGATGGGAATGCAGAAGTTGGAGCGGTAAATGTTGTACGGATAAACGTTGACGAGAAACGACGAGTTCGTCCTGTCAAGGAATTGGAGAATCGGCCTGATAATCATATCTCCATTAGGTTGCTGAAACTGCGCTGTTGAAGGCGGAAAAGCCGTGGAAACGATGTTGAAGAAAGAAAACGTCGTGGATACCGAAATCTTGGAAATCCCCAACTCTTGAAGAGATAGATGAACATTCTGCATCGCTCGAAGGAGGAACGACGAGACGTCCGACGCGTATGAAATTGCGTCGTTCCCGACGGAGATTATAGAGATCTTAGTCCGAGGATGAAACGGAAGCACATGACGATACACCCAACGCATCGCGAGCGAACGATTAGCAGCGAACAGAGGAACCAGTGGATTAGGAATTGAGAGGAACAGCGAGACGTTAGTATAGGCAAAGGCACGAATCATCGCCGGATTAGAGTCCAGGAGTCTAACCGACGGAATCTTCATACAAACAACCTTTTCAGCGATTCTTTCCGGTGAAAGCGGCGCGAAATCGGAGGTGGAAGCTGGAGTAGAGTAAGTAACACCGATCTTTGTAGCGGAGGTGGTCAATATAGCTATGGCGGTGAACAGTACAAAGAAGAGGAGATAAAACGAGGTAGATTGCATTTTCGTCGCTAGCTAGCTCAGCTTCATAGACGCAGAAAAGAAACGCGAAAACTAGAAACTGTACAAAAGGCGAAAGGTTGAAGACGAAGAGCGGGAGAATTCTGTTAGAGGAGTCAGTTACTGTATGCGCTACGGTGTATAACCATACGGTGGACATACTCAGGACTCGTCATGTACACGTGTCCTGTAAATGATTGACCAAAAGTCAACGGTGAGTTTCAAGATCAAAAAACAAAAGGGAAAGTGAAAATAGAATATAAATAGATACCAATTCATTTATGACAACAACAAATTTAGGAGATCTTGGAGACATATTCATGGAAAAAGACACAAGAACATGAAGGATATATATTACACTCACACTGACTCACGACACATACATAGAAAAAAACCAGACAGAATCAGTTTAGAAGTAAGTTCACAACTTAGACTAGGAGGAGATTTTTTGAGTTTAAGATTCAGGAGCTGAGGCTGCAGGTACACCTGCAGCAACTGCAGCAGCAGCAGAGCGTTTGATTGAAGCAGACTTGATTAGATGATTGTAGCTTCCCTTTTCTTTGAAAAGCTGAGCGAAATGGTGTTTGCAGTAGAGAATTCCTTCGAGGGCTGCGTAGTTGGAGGGAGATAGTGCGCAACCTCCATGAGAGCACTTGAAGCAAGACTTGTGATATGTTTGGCTCTCCACCGTAACCTACAGTTTTGAGAGCACAGAAAACGTTTAACGTATGCCAATATATTCATATTCTAGCCTATGAAAACAAAGCATAACGCAAAGCTGCGATAACTTAGGCAGACTAAATCAACAAGAATCTAAACTTCCGGGGTATTTTTATACATTTTGAGACATTATGTTTCTTGTAAGTTCTTGAATTCAAGGGTTTCTCACACTTAATCCTAACATGAACGAAAATAAACAGGAGGATTCTTGCAAATGATTAACTGAATTTTACTTGAATTTCCTCACAGAGAGCATAATTAAAACGACGGAAGAAAGTGCTATCAAGTTTAAGCGAAAATTACCTTTTCAATGGGATACACAGTTTTACTGCAAGTAGCGCATTTTTCTTGTGTGCCAGAGAATCTGCCAGCAACTCGACTAGGTGTCCTTGTCTGAGAAAAACCAAGGAAGGGAATATCACAGAGAGGGTCACAATTAGACTTATGGAGAAATGTATGGAAAGACCTGTTCAGAAGAGATAGAACATGAAGTGGTGGGTTCAAGAAACATATTTACCAGCTCAGGAGTTGACTGATCAGCTGGCTTTGCAGCTGTGTGAAAGAAAGATGAAAAAAGATCAATGGCATAGTACAAGAAGGTAACCAAAAAGGTAAGGGAGCAGAACAAGACTACATACGTGATTGAAAGTTCTTGTTGAAACTACCACTTTCCTTGAACAGCTGCTCATAATGAGGCTTACAGTACAACACACCTTCCATTGATGAATAACTGCTTAGCTGTAAATCCATTAAGACATTGATTTCATCAAGAACAGCATACGGAAAATAGGTTTCAATCGGTAGAAGGTAAGCAAGAAACATTTCTTTTTATAACTCAATCTGCATTTCCACCAGCAAGATTTACAAGGAATTAGAGGGAAGGAGAAAGATGAAGTCACCTGAAGTCTACTTTTGCAGTGAGTACATTTAAAGCAAGACTTATGATAGCCAACACCATCGGCTGAGAGAAGCTCCACAGCATAAACAGTCTTCGCACAAGCCTTGCATTTCTGCTGAGTTCCTGAAAAAGACATCTCCGCTAGTCTTCCTCTTTCTTCTCACCTACGATCAATTCCTCCCTAAATTTCCAAAAACCGTAAAAATGAGGTTTACAGAAATCGATCCGTGAACAATTTTAAAACGATTGTATCAAACGCGATCTGAATCATAATAAATGCAACTAAACCGTAATCTAAGAGAAATCCAAAGCCGATCTCACAAAACTAAATCAAAAACCTCAAAACCTCAAAACCGCAAGATATATTGCAGAGAAGGCAGATCCGTTACCTCTCGTTGAGCAGAAGAGCTCCCAAGATCTGATCCTGGAACGATTCTGCAATAATATCATCAAATAAGAAAAAAAAAGCGCAAATCGAGGAGAGGAAAAAAGAGAAGCAAATTGCGGAAGAGATAAGAAGAAGACGGTTACGTTAGCTGTTGATTCAGAGGAGGTTGAGCGTGATGATCAAGGCGATGAAGAAGATGATCGAGAAAAGGTAAATATTCGACAATGAAATCTCCTTTTAACGTTCTCCTTTGCTGAGGGGAGACAGTGGGGTTCCACTTTGGCCGTTCTCATAATTCTTTATTTTAAAATTTTTTTTAACAGCAAATAAAAGGGTTTAATTATCTGTTTATTCTCCTGAAATGTGTTCAAATTTGGTGCAATATTTTTTTTGGACATTATTATTATTGTTTCTTCTTTAAATATAGTTATTAATTACGTCACTAATGAACTATATGAGAATATTCAATCCACTAAATAATATTCGACACGTACGCGCCTGTACTCTGACTAACAAAATGTAGGATATGTTCTTATCTTTAATTTAACGATTTATTATTGAATTTTATGGATCAAATTTGATTATAAACATATTCGTGTGCATTCAATAAAAAAAGATTAAATTCACAATAACCAAAACTCATAGATAATAACATATAAAATTCTACAGTTAGAGGTTTAGTAAAAGAAATTTGGAAATAAAATATGGAAGAAAAATGTTCGGTTCAATTTTTTTAACAAATTTACCCATTAGTTAAAAAAAACAAATTTATCCATATGTTGTCAAGGAAAACAGAATTATTAACCCCAAAATCGAAGATACTTGACTGAAAAAAAAACTAAATCAAGGAAAAATTAGAAAAAAATGTTTTTACTAATTAAAACCCAATTTATTGTTAAATATAAATTAAACTTTAAAATTTCACAAATAAAACCTCATGTTTCTTGCGAAAAAAAAACCTCATGTTTCAAAAAATTACAAAAATTAGCAAATTACACCTACCAGAAGGACTTTTGATAAAAAAAACACACTAAATAAGGTAAAATTCATCAATAATCCAAACTAAATCTTAGAATTCAAAAAAAATATATGGAGAAAAATATTTGATAATAACATTACACGTTAGCGACAAACAAAAGAAAACGACCAAAATTTAGTAATTGATTTGGATTATATTTCCTTTTTTCTGACAAAATTACTGTTACTTCGTCTAAAGATATAACCAAAATCGACAAAGAGTTTAGGACAAAAGTGAATAATAGTAAACTAGAGTTCCCCACAAAAGATGCTGTCACTTCCTTCTCATTGTTTAACATTGAAACCCAGATCTTGAATCTAGCCCCTACAACAGATAACAGTATCAGACCTCCATGTCTACTTACAACTAAAAACAAGATCTATCACCTTTGAATTCTACAAAGTCTAGTTCAAACAGTGTAGTTAATCTAATCTCCAAGGTGTAATTTCCAACTAAGTGATGTTTGATTAACTTTGGAATGAGAACAAGCTATAGATATTGATGTATTATGTATAGTGTTACCTTATATGTTGCTTGGGTACATGAAAACTCTGACTCTAGCTCCCTGAAAGTAATATACAACAGAGAAAATGATGAGATGCGTTACAAAACATTCATTTGATGTTGCTGTGATCTTGAGATTTACAGTACCATTGACTTTGGTGGTAAGTTTGATGTGAACTTAGCACGAACAACACCGCTGTTACCATGAGGTCTAGTGACCTTTCCCCATATGCATCTGTAGTGTGATCCATTCTTCTTGGTCTTGGCTTTGTAAATGTAAGCCATTCGCTTTCCCTTGTACCATGTTACTTCCTCCTGAGTGTTCACTCCTTCAATCTGGACTAGAGATGTGTTAGGATATTGGTTCGATTTCGACCTGAAGAATTAGATATTACTAATTGTTAGTAATCAAGCTTTTATATGGTCAAACATGGCGTCATTAAACAGCTCAGAATTGAAGTAATCAAATAGAATTCTCAAGATGTACCATCTCCATTATTTGAGAAATCCTAACTCATGAGCAAAGGGCAGAATTCAAATAGACTTAAGAAATGCGAGCAGTAATGGACTGAAGTAGAGAAAAACAGAACAAGAACAGTAATGTAGCTACAAAAAACAGCCGGCATAGTTACAGATTGTGGAACTTTCTTAAGATAATGCAGCATGGCTTAGATATTTCTAGTGATATATGGACACAAATATATTAAACACTCAGAATTTAATGTTACATAAGTAATCAAATAGAATTCTCAAGATGTACCGTCTCCATGATTTGAGAAATCATAACTCATGAGCAAAGGGCAGAATTCAAACAGAGTTAAGAAAAGTGAGCAGTAATGGACTAAAGTAGAGAAAAACAGAACAAGAACAGTAAATGTAGCTACACAAAACAGCCGCCATAGTTACAGATTGTGGAAATTTCTTAAGATAATGCAGCATGGCTTAGATATTTCTAGTGAGATATGGACACAAATAGATTCTACAACAAGATCTGCCTCATTTTGTGTAATATCAATTAGATTTTTGATGTTATTTATACAAAGAAATTTTCTACATTCCTAGGTAAACTCCCAATCAAAATCGCTAAATCTCATGAATGTCGCAACTAAGCACTACAATCTCCAGCCATAGACGAAATATTCTAGGTTCCAGAACCGAACAATAACAGAGAAATTCAAAGTACCTTTTGTAGCCGAGGATTGTTCCTCGAACATATAATCTACAAAAGAAAAAACAGAGTTCGTGAGATTATTAGCTCACTTGCGTAACAAATAATACAAAAATTCGAATCGGAGATTCAGTTGATACATACAGAAATATCTAAGGTACCGAAACGAGTAATTACCTAACTGTCTCTCCTTGGCGACCCTTCACCATTTTGATTCCAGCAACTGTCTTCTTCCTCTTGCTTCTTCGACGGCGAATTACAAATTAAGAACCCTAGTTTTCGTACTAAGGTCAACATTTTATATGGCTTTAATAGAAAGCCCAACACAAGCAGCTATCCGGCCCAGTAAATGTACCATTACCACCCAGAACCCATGAACTAACCCGGCCCACATTATTTATTCACAAGTTGCATCAAATATAAGTAAAATTAAAAAGATTTAATTAGTTATTTGAAATTGTGGAATTATTTTTATATAAAATTGGAATCATGGTAAAACAAACCACGAACTTTGTTGATTTGGTGAAAAAACCCTTCAACTTTAAAAATGGTTTTTTAGATCATGAACTTTGAAAACCGGGTTTTTTCAACCATAAGAGATTTTTTAAATTAAAATTAAACTTTGAATATCAAATTAAACCATAGTTTCAAACTTTAACAAAAAAATATATTTCAAATTTGGATTAATTCAAGAGGAATTACCTAAAATACCCTAATTCAAGCATTTTTTGCAAATGTGCTCTTTTTGTAGGGTACCAATTATACCTTTGAGTCTATTGATATGATATTTTTGCAAAAAATGTTTGAATGAGGAAATTTTCTAAAAATCAATTATGCAAAATGCCCTAATTGAATACATTTTT
>KE153242.1:9618-20922 GCA_000411095.1 Aethionema arabicum
CCTCGAAATTTCCTCGGAAATTTCCGAAGAATTTCCGAGGAAAACTCTAACCCCAAGCATTACGTGTAGGGTTTAAAGTTTCCTCGGATTTTGCTCGGAAATTTCCGAAGAAATTCCGAGGAAATCTCTAACCCACAAAATCCCAGCATAGGGTTTAGCAAGTCCTCGGAATTTCCTCGGTAGTTTTCCGAGGAAATTCCGAAGAAACGTCTATTTCCTCTGAAATTCCTCGGAAAACTACCGAGGAATATATGTTTTTTAGGGTTTAGGGTTACAAATTTAGGTGTTTTTAGTCTACTTGCAACATAGTTTAGAAGTATACGTCTAACTATTTTCAATGTTTACGGTTGTTTATGTCTACATGTGTCTAAGAAAGTATACTTTGGTTTCAGGATGGAGTGGTCGACATAGCTGATGAGAGCCGGATTGTTGGTAAGGCTATTATTGATTATGGATCAATTGCGGTTGACAGCCCACCGAAGAAGAATGCTGTCTTCTCGGAAAATCTGGAAGTTACCATTTTGCGGGTTCTGTACCCGCTTGAATCGTCTTGTGTCCAGCTGACGGTCAGTACACAGCTACACGAACAGGTTGTTGAGCAGAAGGTTATATGCCCGCCTGACTCGTCTTGTATCCAGCTGACGAGCAACACACAACTACACAAATAGGTTGCTGATCGGAAGGATGGAAAACACTATAGCCGTAGACCACAGAGGACTACAAAGCTCGGATCCGCACAACAGTCACCGTATACTCATTTTAGGAAGAGTAAGCCAACCCCGTATTTGTACGTTGATGTCTACAAAGTGAGGGAATTAGACAACTGGTTGGCAAGCGGAACGAAAAGAATCTTCCCTATTGGGAGTTCACAGTCGACTTCTCTCTTTTTCTTTACTATTAGGACACGTGGTCAATGGTTCTTTGACAGCGTAAGTTGCACATCTTTATTCACAATCGTTTATGAAAACACCATACTAATTGGAGTTATCTATATTCGCAACACATGGATGCATACATGAATGTCATGCGGTTGAGGTTCAAGTTGTTCTCGGATGACTGGCAAAAAACACGTATTGCGTTTCTAGATTCTGCTTTCACTACTATGTGGTCTCAGTATTATTCTAACTTCCTTATGAGTGACTTCCCGTCGTTCCCACCCGGTGCACTCGATTATTGCAACAGGGAATTGTTGACTTACACAACGATGGGTAAAAAGTGGAGGGAAGATGTCGACGAACTGTACGAGTTTGCGTTTAAAAAGGATGACTGGATTCCCTACGTTGTTAATATAGTGACCTCTTCAGTGTCAGTATTGGACAGTATTCCTAGTTACCTTTCAGATAAAGAACTGGAAGAAACGTTAAAGCCTATCGCCCACATGGTCCCAAACCTACTACGTGATGTCTTTCCGATAGAAGCTGAATTCATCTAGGTACCATTTGATATCATGCCTCGAGAGCGTAATTTACCATTTAACGTAGGGGGAATTGCGGGATTTACGCCCTCCAGTTTATTGAATTTCATGCTCTGGATAAGAAGATACAAAAAATGTTCAAAGATTGGAATATTGATAAAGTGCTGCAAAGATGGGCGTGGCTATGTTCAAAGAAGCCTTTAAAAATGGTACATCCACCTCTGCTTTGGAACACAGGAACTCGGTGACAAGTGGGTACACAGATTCTGTTCAGATATTGCCTCATCCATAGGTGCATCGAAGCTTTTTGAAGCCTAAGTAGACTAAAATATTTACTCTAGGTTGCCTTCGTAGACTAAAATATTTAATTAGTCTACGTTTGCTAACTTGACTGAATGTTGATGTTTAGTTTAGTTTGTTTTTTACTAGGTTGATGGTGGTCAAGACGTGGCGGTTTGTATAGACAATTTCGTAAACAATGTGTTATCAACCGTATGCAATGAAGTTCTAAGTTCTAAGTTATTTTGCAATGAAATAAAAGAATATACGAAAGTTCTAAGTTATTTTGCAATGAAACGAAAGAACGTAAAAAATGTTAATATCTCAATTGAAACGAAAGTAGACAAAAAAACAATTGTCTAAAACAGTCTACTTTAAACGTAGACCAAAACAAAATGTCTAGAACTCTCTACTTTGGTTTACTTAACAACCGTACACATGTCACGGTTATGTCCTTTGTGGTTACATTGAGAGCAAATGTAAGTCTTTTTTTGTTTCCTTTTTGTTTTCCTTTTTCTTTTTAGGATACTCTTTCTCCATCATAGATTGGTATCGTATTTTCTTCGACCGACCTGGTGGTATCTTGAGTAGTGGTGGAAGACATCATTGTTGTGCCACATCAGCCGTTACAGGCAAGGAAGAGTCAAGTGGGTTGACACTTTCCACGTAAGTTGCATATAGGAACCCTTCGTGTAAACCGGATGTACCAAGGTTAGCACTGAAATATTACGATGGCGAGCAGCATCCGGAGCAATTCACATGGAATTTTCTCGATATCAAACATTTGTCAAGTACAAGAACCCTGCACGCGTGAAACAAAATTGGTCAGTGCTTAGACTTATAAATCCTGCATACTTATGTCTATTTTTGTCTGCGTCATGCCTACCTCGTTCAAATCTACCATGCAATCAAATTTCCCTCCCGTAACATGGTCTCGTGTGTGATCTACGGGTTGAACACTTAACCGATCTGCGGAATCTGAACGTTCAGACACCAAGCGTTCAACATTCGGTGAAAATAAACCCTAGAGTAAACCGGCGGCTTATTTTCTCTCATTAAACCACCGACCAAGCATTGCTCTAACATGATCAACGAAAAATGCAATGGGAAATTCTCTTGCATCTCTGCGTGCAGCATTTATAGACTCAGAGATTTTGTTGGTCATGGTATTGTACCTATCGCCAGGAAAATGAGCACGAGACCAAGTCCGTATATCCGCTCTCTGTAAATAGGTTGCAAGTTTCTCATTTTACCGACGAATAACTTCAAACAGTGAAGTGAACTCGGAAACCCGAGTAACCTTGGCCGCTCTTTTATACAGGTTGATTGCCTTTGTCCCTTTGAAACAACCTTTTATATTTTGGCTAAGATGGTAAATGCATATGCCTCAGGGAACGGCTGGAAAGACCTTTGAGATTGTCTTCGCTATAGACTTATGCATGTTAGAAACAAACACCAACCCCCTAACATTTGCTACCACAGCTTGCAGCTGAACAAAAAACAACTCTCAAGACTTGTCATTCTTCAGAATCAACTATCGCAAATACAAGAGAAACAATATTTGAGTTCCCATCTTGAGCAACAAGGTACCTTTGAATTTCCCATGTAGATGTGTACCATCAACCACAACAACTTTGCGTAGAAACTCAAATCCTTTGATATTTGTACTAAACGCAAAAAAACAAGTAATTAACCATGTCTCCTCCATCACACTCCAATCTTGTGATTGACCCTGGATTAGCCTTCTTTACAAAATGCATGTATTTAGGTAGATCGTTGTACCCATCATCTGTAAAACCTTTGAGAAGTTCTCGAGCATACTTCAAAGCAGCATGCGCCTTGGCATATCCAAACTCAATACCGTAAACTACTTTGACCGTGTCTCTCAGATGGCTTGGCGTTATCCCCTTCAACAACCCACTTCTCCCAAATTTCTCAAGAAACAATTTTCCAATACATTTTGCGGTTGCTTGACGGTGCCTAGAATATCTCACTGACGCCGAACATGTATGAAGCTCAACCATTTTCCTAACAATGAAATCACAGGCTGATGCAAACATAGAAGTACACCTGATCATCCAAGAACAACAAGCCACAAAACATTTAGCAACAAATAGTGACTTTGTCGACTTTATGATATCAAATTCAAAATTCTGGATAATGGTCAAAAGCCTTAATTGGTTGATAGTTCTTCTTTCGAATGAAAAATATCTTCAACCTCAATACTCCTACGAGCCAAAGCATTATGACACTCCTCTCCAGCAACAATGGCCACACTAATACACTTGCTCATCCCTTTATGTGTAGTCCATTCATTGCGTGCCTCTTCCTTGCTAACACTGTCACTCTCACCATCATCATTCTCACCATCAACATTCTCACCATCATCATTCTCACCATCATCATTCTCATCATCATCATTCTCGTCATCATCATTCTCGTCATCATCATTCTCGTCATCATTCTCATCACTGTAATCAGCCTCATCATTTTCACCATGACCATCTACATGGTCATCATCATTTTGCTTAGATACACATAGGCGAACTACTTCACTCTTAATAATGTTCAAGAAAATTTTTAATTGACTATCCTTCTTAACATACACTAGAGGTGTACCCTTAGACATCTTTTGTAGAACATTTTCAGGCAACTCATATGCAACATCAATTGACGCTAGACCTTCAGATAAATCATACTCCCCACATACCAACTTCACAAACTCAGTGACTCCCACATCGTCTTCAACTTTTATCATTCCCCCACCTCTAATAGCGTCAACAACAAATTCCCATCTCTCGTGAACCATCCACTCACCAAAGCAGACATACACATTTACCATTTACAAATAGAAATGCAACTCAAGTCACACGGTGCAGAATTTAAATAACAAAAAATAGTCTATATTGGTCTAGGTAAGTCTACCTTATGTCTAGGTAGACGAATATTGGTCTACTTTGGTTTAGTCTAGGTGCCAATTAATATGTCTAGGTTGATAAATTTTGGTCTACTATGATTTTTAGTCTAGGTGTCAATTATGGGTTTATGCAGAACAGATCTAAACTCAGATTACGAACAAAAAACGGAAAACAAACTTAAATCGTGCTTAAACAAACGGAAAACCAATGAACGTGTTTAGGAAGAACAAAAAATTGGAAAACGAACTTAAATCTTGCTTAAACAAACGGAAACCCCATGAGCGTGTGTTAGGAAGAGGAGAAAACGGAAAACGAACTTAAACCCATGAACCCTAAACCCAAGTATCTAAACCCTAAAATACGACCCAAACATAAGACAAAAAAGCAGATGACTTACCTCGACGAACTCGTGCAGATGACTTCATACCTTAGTTCTTATGACGTTAATGGAGAAAAAGGGTTATGGAGCAAAAGGGTTGAAGATGAAGAATGAGCTTGGTTTACGTTGTTAATGGAAAAAACCGGTTTAAAGAAGAAGGCATAAAGGTACTCTTAAATTTAATTATATTTTAAATATAATAATTCATTAATGACAAATTCGTAAATATCTAGAAGTTTAAGATTTTTAATTTAGCAAAATGTTAGTTCCCAAAACCCTAAAAAACATAGGTCAATCTAGGAAATATTTCCCAAATTTGGGTTATCTAAAAAAATTTCCCTAAAAATAACTATAAATATGTAAAATAAATTTTAAAAAATGGAAATAAAGAAAATAAATTAAAAAAAAAGTGAGAAAAGAACCACATAAAGTTCGAACAATGGGAGGATGCTCTCGTCCGTACAGGTGGCGCCGCCAGAAGTTCTAGGTCAAGTTTCCTAAGATCTGAAGAAGGAAAACCATTGCAACCTTGCAACTTTAAAGGGAACATGATACACTATAGAAAACATGAAATATTGAAGGAAACATTAAGAGTAAGGAGAAAAAGGAGAAGATTTTCAGTAAGAGAAGTAACCTAACTGTCGAGATTCATAAACAAAAAAAACGAAGATAAGAAACGACTACTCCTCGAGCCATGGCAAGAAGGCAAAGAGAAAGATATAACCCTAGTGGGTCAACACCTTCAGATATACTAAAGGTTTTGCGCGACCATAGTAACCCCTAAAGAGGAGGAGCCACTGCTCATCACTAGCCTGAACCTAACGGAAAACCTCGCCACCAACAACAAGAGTTTAGTAATCAAGCTCTTAAACCCTACTGTTCAAAATATGGGAGGTACAATTAGAGGCTTACCAATAATATGGGAAATAGAAGGCCGTATAAAAGAAAGAGGCATAGAACCGGATATAGCTTTGTTCTTGTTCAAACAAGAGGAAGATTTACAATACGTACTCAAAGAAAGACCCTGGTTCTTCAAAGGATGGATGATTACATTGGAACGTTGGATGCCAAACCCCACTGTAGACTATCTAAAGTATATCACTTTCTGGGTCAGAATCTGAGGAATCCCGCCCCACCTGCTCCATGAAGAAACAGTTCAGTGTCTAGGAAATCATCTCGGCGTGCTAGACAGAATCAACCTACATGTGATAGACTCAAACTCTATAGAATATGTAAGAGCGAGAGTTATCATAAAAATAGATTATCCTTTAACCTTTTGGAAGACACTGAGATTCGAGAACGGCGAAATGGTAACAGTTGAAATGGAATATGAATGTCTCCATAAACTGTGCTTCCAATGTCGGAGAATCACGCATGAAAAAAACACATGCCCATAAAACAACTCTACTCAAAATGGGGCTATAATGAATGAATAAAGGACACAAATAGTACCAACGAAAGTGTCAAAGAAGGCAATGATTCGTGTGATGAACAAGACCCAAAAAAAAGATTCTCAAGCAAGGAGAGACCAACCACAAAAAGGAAGTGATGATGAACTAAACAAATCCTACGATGTACGTGAGTCAAGTAATTCGAGGAAGGACCAAACAATATGCTTGGAGCGGCGATCACACACAAAATTCTATGAGCAGAAAAGAACGGAGAACATCCCGAATAAGGAGGAATATGGTAGAATCCGTAGCAAATTCACATGGGCAAGAAAGAATAACAGAACAGAGGCAACCTATAATCCGGGATCAACAAAGACTATCGTAAATGCAGAAGAAGGAAAAGGGAATAAAGAAAAACAACCTCAGAATGGAGAAAAAAAAGCAAGATAAGACAACACAAAATATCAACATGGATGTCAGGGATCCAAAACTCAAGAGGAAATACTATGAAATAATTTAAGAAAAATCCATCAAAAAGATCAAAATGGTATGTGGAAGGCAAGGACATCTAGGAAAAACAACAGAACACAAGGAACAGAACAATCGTGCAGGCCATACCACACCAGCACTCCAAGAGGAACAATAGAAGCAAGCAAGACCTTCCACCCAAACTCTTGCTATCTGGTTGGACGAAAGCACAACAAAACCTGAGAAAAGCAAGGAAATGCAACATGAGCAGATGGAAATGCAAGAGATGATGATACAAATAAGGGAACACAAATTGAAACTCAGAGGTTAGTGGTTATCCTTAAACCACCAAGTGAGTCATGAATACACTAAAGTAGGAACTGACAAGGGGCTGGAAACATCCAGATAGTTCGACAACTTAAAGAAATACGTGGTCGGTATTTCCCCGAAGTTATGTTTCTATCGGAGACCAAAAATAGGGAAAATTATATGATAAACTTACAGGACACCTCGGTTACCATGGACTATTCACTGTTGAGCCGAAAGGGTTGAGTGGCGGTTTAGGTTTATTCTGGAAAGACAACACACAAGTGAAAATTCTATCAGCAAATAAGAACATAATTGATGCTATGGTTACCTGGCAGAATCTTAGCGTCAACATCACATACATTTATGGCGAGCCATGCCCAACAAAAAGAGAAGACATTTGGGAACGACTGACTTGGATGGGCCAAATGAAAACTAGACCGTGGCTCATGCTAGGAGACTGTAACGACATAAGAAATAATGATGAAAAGATAGGAGGATACATCCGATCAAACAAAACCTTTATGCCTTCCAATGCGATGATCAAAGCTTGTGGATTTAAGGGAGTTAAAACAGTAGGCAACAAACTATCATGATATGGATTTTGAGGAATACAAGCCATACACTGTCAACTGGACAGAGGCCTAAGCAATGGTGGCTGGCTGGACCAATTCCTGCAAACAGAACTACTATATCTTGAGAGAGTGGGATGAGACCACAGTCTCATCCTGATTAGTGGGGCACAGTCTCATCCTGATTAGTGGAGGAGGAAAAATGATTAAAAAAACTACTCAAGATTCAAATTGGACAGGGATGGCTAGACAATGAAGAATTCTCCACTACAACACAGAAAGGATGGAAAAAATGCGACCATGAACAAGAAGCAACACTAGATAGGAGACTCAGATTGTGCATAGAAGTATTAGCTCGGTGAATGAACGAGAACAAAAGGAATTCAGCCAAACAAATACAGGAATTAAAAGCTAGCATCCACAACTAAGCCACAAAGAAAATTTTCCTAGAGCAGAACTCAACAAGCTCAAGAAGCAACTTCAAAGTGCTTACCAAGAAGAGGAGAAATTTTGGGCACAAAAAAGTCGTGTATTATGGTTACAAGCAGGAGATAAGAATACGAGTTTCTTTCACGTGTCCACTAAAAATCATAGGCTCAGAAACAAAATTAACTGGCTCAGAGATGAAACAGGGAAAGAATGGTTCCAAAAAAAGGACTTAGGCAAAATTACAACAAAATACTTCTAAGAAATGTTCACATCAGAAAACAGGAGGTGTCAACTAGGGGAGTATGGCCCTTTTAGACAACACATCACAACAACGCAAAATGATAAACTAACCTTGTTGCCAACCGAAGCCGAAATAAAGATGGTGGTCTTTCAGCTCAATCCAAATAAAAGTTATGGACAATGGTAGGACATGCAGTTTGCAAGATAGTGCAAAATTTCTTCAGAGCAGGAATTCTGGAACAAAACATCAATAATACTGAAATCTTCCTCATACCAAAAAAGGAACAAGCAATCAAGCTGAAAGAATTTCGTCTGATTAACCTCTGCAACAAGAGCTATAAAATCATAGCCAAGATCATGGCAAACACACTAAAACCATTACTATCCCAGCTCATTTATGAAACCTAGACAACCTTTGTTAAAGGTAGGCTCATCTCGGACAACATCATACTTAGTCATGAGATGATACATGCGTTAGACACAGATGAAAAAATGGCAAGAGAAGAAATTGCAATTAAAACATATATGATGAAGGCGTTTGATAGGCTGGAATGGTATTTTCTAGCTGAAATCATGAAAGAATGTCGATTCAGTAAAAAGTGGATAGATATGATTATGCAATGTGTCTCAACAGTCCAGTACAAAGTTCTAATAAATGGGCATCTTCATGGAAGGATCTCTCCTTCTAGAGGCATTAGGCAAGGAGACCCTTTGTCTCCTTACCTATTCATCCTAAGCACTGAATTTCTTGTGCACTTGATAAAAAAAGGAAAAAAAGAACTTTCAAAGGGTTATCAATCACAAAAAAATACTCCGAGCATATCCCACTTACTTTTTGGTGACGATAGTCTTTTCTTTTGCATTGCTAAAACAGGCGAGTTTAAAGAAATCCTAAAAATTTTGGAGTTGTATAGCAAACTATAAGGACAGAAAGTGAGTTTGGAAAAATCGAGCATAATCTTTGGGAGACATCTCTCCAGAGAGGAAAAAGAAGTGGTGAAACTAGAAGCACTAATACAAAAAGAAGGAGGGCAGGGAAATATCTTGGACTACCACAAAAACTTGGCAGATCCAGAACTGAGGCACTAAGCTATTTGAACTTCAAATTCACCACAAAACTCAAAGGATGGCAAAATTCTTTCTTATCACAAAGCGGAAAGGAAGTTTAGCTAAAGGCGGTCATTCAGGCCTTCCCCACCTACACTATGACCTGCTTCAAAGTCCAAAATAAAACATGCAAAATATTAACCAGTCTTATGGCAAATTTGTGGTGGCAATCAAATAAGGACAAAAAAGGAATACATTGGAGAGAATGGAAGTAGCTGTGCAAACCTAAGAAAGAAGGAGGATTGGGTTTTAAAGACCTTGATGCTTTCAATGTTGCCCTTTTTGGCAAGCAAGGATGGAGAATACTCTGAAACCCTACAACTCTGCTGGCAAGGGTCATCAAGAGCAAATACTATAAACACACATCCCTGCTCGAAGCGAAAACAGGTACATATCCCTGCTTGGATATTTTGGTCGATTTGGAAACAAAGAAACGAGATCCTGTTCAGATTTGCAAAACCATCAGAAAAATTCATCAAAAAAGGGTGGATGACGCAGTTAAGGAATGGGAACACAACAAATCGCAAAAAAAGCACAAAATCAGAGATCAGAACAACCCAACCTCCGAATCGTAGAGATAACACCGTAGCAAGGAAAAAATGGAGACCTCGAACGACAACACTTTGGAAATGTAACGTCGATGGTACCAGAAACGGATCTGGTGCAAGTGCCATAGGTTGGTTGCTCCGTGACGACAAAGGAATCGTAAGATGTTGGGGAGGAAAGAAGCTAGGAAAAACAAGATCGGCACTATCTGTTGAAGCGGAAGCAGTTCTCTGGGCTACGTTCAATTGCATAAAAAAGGGTACAAAAGAGTGAAAGTCGAAATTAACTGTGCAGATTTGATCGGTGGACTATATCCGGAAAACCCTTGGGCCTCTCTGGATACGGTTCTCAATCACTAGAGCATCTGAAAAAGGATTTTGGGTTTTATCGTTTGCAACATATTCCAGAGATGCAAATATGGCGGCAGATGCCATAGGAAAATATGCAATGAATTTTACCTCTTTTTCGGCCATTGTAGCCACCTTTGCCCCAAAAGAAGTCGATTATTTTGTAAGAAAAGAACATGTTCTAGAAGAGTAATATAAGATCCTATTCTAGTGGAAAAAAAAGGTTCGAACTATGGAGGGGTTAGAGTTCTAGTGGAGACACACTCTCGTCTGACCACCAATCCAACTAACCTTTTTCATATTCGAGGTATATTTTACAAGTAATATTCTGATTTTACTGGAGGCACGTGCATGCTTAGTCATTGGATCGACCCCTCCCCACAATCAATTCAAAAAAATTGCATAACGTTTTACATATTTCAAGACTTGCATATACATGTAAGTTAAAACGCAATTTAGTCTAGATTTTATTGAAACATTTGTATACCTTTAATGTTTACAGGTATCATCCATAATTTCTAAAATATTTAAAAACTCTTAATTCTTTTGTATCATTCAAGCTTCAAAAATTCACGTTAGTATCCAAGATTCAAGCATCGTTTCGGGAATTGGATGAATGATTCACGTTAATTGATCTTAAAACCTTCTTTTTCCAATTGCTCCTGCCCGATGATGAAGAAGATGTAATGGAGAAGGATATGTACGACAAGTTGGATATATCCAATAGATGGATTTGGATTGGTTATAGGGTTTGGTTTGGTTTGGTTTCAATTAATGGTTTTGGGTTTAGATTAGATTTGGGTAGGGGTGGGCACGGGTCGGGTACCCTTAAATTTTACCATACTTGTTACCCGACTCGACACGCACGGGTAACGACAAACATATACTTGTACCCGACTTGAAAAAAA
>KE153242.1:21216-47283 GCA_000411095.1 Aethionema arabicum
CGGGTAATCTCTTATTCCATTGTCAATGTGTCTCCTTTAAACCATAAAGCGACATTTTTAGTAGACAATCTTGATCTTTATCTGAATTTATCTCATAATCTTATGGTTGTTGCATATAAAGAGGTTGATCAAGCTCTCCATGTAGAAATGTTGTTTTAACATCCATTTTTTCGAGCTCCAAATCATCCTTAACAACTAATAACATTAGAATTCATACAGAAATGTGTTCTACGACTAGAGCAAATACCTCTTGATAATCAATACCCTATCTTTGTGTGAATCCTCTAGCTACTAATTTTGCTTCTATCTCTCGGATCCAATTCTAGGTATACCAGGTTTCTTTTTTATATAGTCATATGCAACTTATTATTTTTTGGTTTAATGGTTTTTCTACTACTTCCTAGGTTTTATTCTTGAGTAGTGAGTTCCTCTCTTATGTCATACCTACACTCTGATGTTTCCATTCAGCATGATCTTTAGCCTCATGAAAACAGTTTGGCTCTTCACAGTTTGTGTTTTATGCAACCATGAGTGCAAAAGCAATCTGAGCGTAATCTAAAAACTTAATAGGTGCCCTCAACATTCATATGACTTTGTATGTTGCAAGTTGATAGTTTCTTAGACCATCACCACTTGTAGGAGCTTCTCCCTCTGGCTAATAGTATTATGTCTCAAAATCACTCGATCCATCATGAATAACTCCACCTATATATGAACTTCCTGCATTTTGATGAGAATTTTGCTTAAGTTCAGTGTAAACCTTTTCTGTTTTTAACTTTTATCATTCCAAAATTTAACAAGTCCTTGTAGACCATTCCTTCTTGAAATACTATATTCCAACTTATCACACATTTTACCTTTTACAGTAGGCAAATCTTGTAACCTTTTATGCCTTGAAGGTACCTTAGAAAGATTCATTTTAAGGCTCTTGGCTTAAATTTTCCTTAGTCTTGATGAACATAAACAATAGATCCAAACCTTCTCACATGTTTATATCCAGGTTTCCTATATAAGCAACGTTTTTCAGGTACATTGTGATGTAAAGTTGATGAGGTGATCTATTAACAAGATACGCAACACTTGTTGTAGTTTTCAGTCCAAAAATGTTTTTCAAGACCAGATTCATCCAATATACAACTAATGTCCTTTTTAAAATGTCTTTCTTTCTTGCGAAACCAACAAACACCTCTCGTCTTTAATTCCAATATGCTTCCACTTTTATCCTTAGATCCCTTTTTGTTTCTTGTAAGTAGTATACAGTACAGTTAAACCCTTATCAGATTTCGTGAGCTCAGCCAATTCCCTTTCTAGAGACTTAGATGAAGATACTACATCTTGAACTCACAATGTTTTACTTCCATACTTTAAAGTATGCTTCAATTGACTATAGCTACTATGTATTAAATTCAAGATTAGAATTAACTTCTTCAGTAATCTGAATCTCTAAGCTACCTAAATCAGCCAGAGTCTTCAAGAAATCATCAATATTTTCATCTATCTTAGTCTCAAGCATCTTGAATGAATAAAACTTTAATTGTAAATAGATTTTATTTGGCAGTGAAGTTTCCATATAATTTGTGTTCAACGTAGCCCACATTTGAACAACAGTTTCATAGTGATTTAACTTTCTCAATATTGCATCTCCGATGTGCAAGATAATCAGACTTTTGTTTTGTTTTGATTTTGCCAATTTCTTAGGATCATGAATTTCCTTAGTTAATGTTGATTCTGCAAAAAAAAGTTTATCTTCATCGCCATCCATCGGTTTCTTTTCTTTAATCTTAGTTAGTGGGGTAGTTTTTGTGAAAGAGAAGTCACTGAAAATATTCTTTAAATCAAAAACACCAAGATTTGCTAACATCAATAGGCGGACACAAGTGTACACTAAGGGGTGTCTGTGCACCCACACGTTTTTCAAAATTTTACTTAATTATTGATTAAATATGATTAAATTTTATTTGTGCACCCAATCAGAATTGTCAAATGCACCGAGTCAAAATTTATAGGGATAATTAGTAAAATAAACATTTGAGAGAGTATTTGTGTTTTATAGACATCTCTTTCCTCCTTTCATTTTTCTCTCTCCTCATTAATTTTCTTTCATGTCTCTTTTTCTATTTTCTCTTTTTTTGTCCTTTTTTTTTCTCTCACCTCAAATTTCTCCCTCTTCTCTCTTTCTTTTTCTTCCCACTTACACAAATATTGATTTCCATCTATTTGTTTGGTTGTGTTGTTGATGGATAGAGTTATAAGATTACATAAAATGTCATATAACAGCCTATAACTCATATCAAGTGACATGTATTTTTACATATTAACGTAAATGAGGTAATAAAAGTATATAAGATAATATATAACGGCTTATAACATAATCTATAATACAAATTTGGATATATATTTCAACATATCAATCATAAATTGTGTGTTATAAACTATTTTATAACAGCTTATAACTGAAAATATTGTATGTTATCTCGTAATTTTTTTTATATATCGAAATATATAGTATTATAAGGTTATATAAGTTGTCTTATAACATCTTATAACTGATATCATGTTATAACTGATTTCAGTTATAAGCTGTTATAAGACAACTTATATAATCTTATAACACTATATATGTCGATATATAAAAAAAATTACGAGATAACATACAATATATACAGTTATAAGCTATTATAAAGTAGTTTATAAACACAATTTATGATTGATATGTTGAAATATATATCCAAAATTATATTATATATTATGTTATTAGTCGTTATATATCATTTTATATACTTTTATAACACCATTTATGTTAATATGTAAAAATACATATCACTTGATATGAGTTATAAACTGTTATATGACATTTTATGTAATCTTATAACTCTACACATCATGATAAAAAAATAGATGAAAAAGAATATTTGTGTAAGTGAAGAAGAGAGAGAAAGAGAAAAAGAGAAAGAGATGTGACGTGAGAGAAATAAATAGAGAAGACAAAAAAGAGAGAAGTCAGAGAAAGAGGATTAATGAGGAGAGAGAAAAGGAAAGGAGGAGAGAGATGTGTATAAAACACAAATGACTTCTCAAATGTGTATTTCATACAAGTTCTCAAACTTATACCCCATAAATAGCTTTTTGTTTTTTAAATACAATTTATTTTTATATTTATTCCACAATTTTGTTTAATGAGATTTTAAATACATAAAAACTAAATAAAAAACATTTCCTTTAAAAAAGATTCTCATGTAATCTATTTAATAACGTGTTTTTAGGACAAAAAGTCAATTAATACTAATTCAAAGATATTAATTGTTTTTCCTTAAAAGCTCACAATTTTCGTGAAAAAACTATCAATTTTAAGTATCATTCTTCTAATTAAAAGTTTTTTATAGCCGTAGACAAATCTTCTTTTCTAGTTTTGATATATTTATAAGTTCTTATATATTTCTTGTAATATTTAGATATAATCTTATAATTGATTATTATATTACAGTTTACAATTACGTTTTCTATCATGAATAATTTTTGTAAAAAATAATCTTATCAAAATTTAAAATATTAGATTGTCTAATTTATTGAAACAGAGATATATATTAATATACAATTATTAATTTTATTAATATGTAAAGACTCTGTTTAAATTTACAAAATAATTAATATTTTTTGTATTATTTATAGTAATTTATTTATTTAAACCTTATTTTTAAATTTCATCTTAATTAATTAGTATAGTATATATTTATATATATATATATATATATTCAAACAAAGTTTTTATAAAAACTGGTTTTTTATATTATATTAATTTTTTTAAATGTGCACCTATAGAAAATGTTTTTGGGATCCGCTCCGGCTAACATATATATCTTCCATAATGAGAAATATGTATTCTGATTGAAAACCTGAAACTCCACCTTTGTGTTTGCCAAACTTTGGCTCTGATACCAATTTGTTAAACTCCAGTTAACACAAACTTGATCCAGTCTTAATTTGTTGATTATCGATTTCAATTTCAAAAACAAAATTAAATTGACTCAAAAAACTTGTTAACCTGGTTTAGTTTAATTGGTGTGATTAAACCTACATCCGGAGCTGAAATCAATTCAGTAAAACAAGAGCTTTAATTTGTGTGATTAAACTTTGTGACCATGGATAGAGTCACGATGACTTACATGATTAGTTTCTTCAGTTAATTGATGAATAACATTGTTGTTGTTGATAAACAAATTAATAGCAATTTGTTCTTCTTTACTTGTGGTTATATCGTCTTCCATTAACCACTCATCAAAACAAGAAGAATTTGTTGAAGAAGAAGAAACTTTGAGAAGATGAATCTTGACTATTAAAATTCATTTCTTATTAATTAGTATCTATGTTGTACGGAAATTTCAAATAGGTTGTGTTTTTTGTTTGGAAACGTTTCAGAAACGAAAACATGATGGAAACGCGACAGAAACGCATGGAAACGCGTTTCCTGAAATTCTCTATTTTGGGAACGTGTTGGAAATACGTTTCCTGAATTTCTCTAGTTTGGAAACTTCCGTTTCCAAAACGAAAACACGATGGAAACGTTTTTTCGTAAACATTTGAAAAGAAAACAATTAAAAAATTTAGGGATATATTTATATATGTATTGTTCACTTATTTTATTTATATTCTTTTTCAATTTCATCGATTAATATATCATATCATCATAAGTTATAAAATTTGTTAAACATATTAGATTTTTCATATGATTTAAATATTTAATATTTTATTATATTTTTTTTGACTTTTTATTTATATATATACATATGTACATACATACACGTTTCCAAACGTTTCCAATCTTATATTTTTCAAAATAGGTGTTCCACATTTCGCTTCCGCGTTTTTCGTTTCCGTTTCCATGCAACATAGATTAGTATGTTATCATGATAATTTTGTCAATATATTGTACGTAATAGATATTATATTTATCATTGATTAAACCTAATTTTAAAAAAACATATACGACTATATTCCTTTAGCATTATAATATTGATTGTTCTGATATATTATTACTGTAATTATTATTTTATTGCAAATAATCAATGTTACAGAAATAAAAATACGGTTATATATACACATAATAAAATTACATACGATTATATGTATATATAATATAATAATATTTTAAGAAAATTTCTTCAATTTATTTTGAATATAATATATATATTATAGTATCCATACTAGATTAAAACCATCTCAAATCTATTTAAATATAGAGAAATTATCAAAAAAAAGTACTTTTGGAGAGAATGATTTTAAAAAAAACTAATTGGCTTTCTCTTTTAATTATACATAAAAAGAAATAGAAAGTACCATTTATATCCTTAATTTAAAATGGAAACATATTTATTAACTTTAAGATTATTACTCTAATTCTTATCCTCGTCACAAATTAAAATAGTTAATAGCCTCATTGATTTAAAATGGAAATATACCAGTTTAACTTTAGGAGAATTACCTTAATTTTTTATTTTTATTGTCAATTAGAATACTACCTCCGTTTCAATATACATAAATGCACTATTAGAAGAAAAAAATTTGTTTCAATATAAGTGGCGTTCTCACATTTCTAGAGAAAAATTGTCACTAGTTTACATTTTTTGTCCTTGTCTTATGCACATTTAATTTTGGTCAAAAAATCAAAACCAATAGAAAATAAGATTATGATAGGTATTTTGTATGTTTTCTTAATTATTGTGCAAAATCCTTAAAATGCATATAAGATAAAACAGAGGAAGTGGTTAATAGCTTCATGTTTTTTACTCTTGTTTTCCAGCGATATTTTTTAAAATTGACGACGACGTAAACTAATTTAAACCATTATAATTCAAAATTATAACAAATTGTAATCCGAAACTCAAATCATTATTATTCATTAGTGAGCTTTATAATCCATAATATAAACTACAATATACACAAAAAAAAATTTGTTATAAAATCTATAATATATTATATTCCAAAAGATAAACTAATTTATAAACCATATTATATTATTAATTGTATTATAAAACATAACATATTATCAGTATTGATTTTGTAAAGCACATTATAAACCATAAATTACACTGAACATTTCTATACCAAATTATAAATCAGATGTTCTTATAAAATTATTATAAAACGAATTATAAAATGATTTATATATATATATATATATATATATCTAATTATAAAAGGGAGAATTTTCTCTATGACCCAAAAATCGCTTTTATTTTGAAGAATAACCCATGTTTTTTAGAGTTTTGTCAAATAATCTTTGACTAAATTAAAGACCAAAAAATTCAAGATATTTACAGTTTTGCCATTAATAAAATTAAAATATAATTAAATACTAAAATACTATTATACCTCTCATTTATATTTTATTATATTTCTTTTTTTTGTTTTCTCCTTTTTTTTTTCTTCTCTTTCTTTTTCTCCTTTCTCTCTCTTCTCTCTCCTCCTCTCTCTCTCTCCGTTCTGTTTCTCTCTCCTCTTTCTCTCTCTTCTCTCTTCTCTCTTCTCTTTCCTCTCTCTCTTCTCTCCCTTTTTTTCTTTTTTTTTTATATTTTCTTCTCATTTTTCTCTCCATTCACTATCTTCTCTCTCTTCTTCTTTCTTTTTTCTCTCTTTCTCTTCTCTCTCCTTTTTTTTCTCTTTTCTCATTTTTTTCCCTCACTCTTCTCTTCTCTCTTGTCTCTTTTCTTTTTTCTCTATCTTCTTTTTTCTCTCTCCTCTTTTCTCCTCTCTCTTTTCCCTCTCTCTCTTGCCTCTTCTCTCTCTCTCTCTTTTCTCTCTCCTCTCTATCCTTTCTTTTCTCTCTCTCTCAACTTTCTCTCTCTAGAATAAAGAAAAAAAATATTTTTCTCTCTCTCATCTCTCTCTCTAGAATAAAGAAAAAAAATATTTTTCTCTCTCTTCTCTCACCTCTCTCTTTTCTCTCTCTTCTCTCTCTCTCTCCTTTCTCCTTTCTCTCTCTTCTCTTCTCTTTTCTCTCTCCTCTCTCTCCTTTCTCTTTCCTCTCTCTTTCTCTCTCTCCTTTCTCTCCTCTCTCTCTTCTCTCTCTTTTATCTTTTATTTCTCCTCTCTCTATCTCCTCTCTTTCTCTCTCTTCTCTTCTCTTTTCTCTCCTCTCTCTCCTTTCTCTCCTCTCTCTCTTCTCTCTCTCTTATCTTTTCTTTCTCCTCTCTCTATCTCCTCTCTTTCTCTCTCCACTCTCTCTCTCTCCTCTCTCTCTCTCCTCTCTCTCTCCTCTTTTCTCATTTTTTCCTCTATCTTCCCTCCCTCCTCTCTCTCCTCTTTTCTTCATCCTATCTCTTCTCTCTTTCCTATCTCTCCTCTCTCCTCTCTCTCTTTCTCCTCTCTCCTCTCTTTTCTCTCTATTTCTTTCTCTAGAATAAAGACAAAAAAATATTTTTCTCTTTCTTCTCTCTCTTCTCTCACCTCTCTCTTTTCTCTCTCTCCTTTCTCCTTTCTCTCTCTTCTCTTTTCTCTCTCCTCTCTCTTCCCTCTCTCTTTCTTCTCTTTCCTTTTTCTTTTCTCTCTTATATTTCTCTCTCCTCTCTCTCTCCTCTCTCTCTCCTCTCTATCTCTTCTCTTTCTCTCTCCTCTCTCTCGCTCGTCTCTCTCTTCTCTCTCCTCTTTTCTCATTTTTTCCTTTTTCTTCCCTATCTCCTCTCTCCTCTCTCTCCTCTCTATTTCCTCTATTCTCTCTCTCTCCCGTCTCTCTCTTTTCTCCTCTCTTCACTCTCACCAAAATTCATCTACCTAGACATATAATTGATACCTAGACTAAAAATCAAAGTAGACAAAAATGACCATCAAACGTCAATCATCAATCTATACAAACATCAAACGTTATTTTAGCATTCAGAACAACAAAATACATTTTTTAAAATCAAACATCAAGATTTATTTAAGTTAGACAAACCTAAACTAAATATTTTAGTCTACTTAGGCAAACCTAGACTAAATATTTTAGTCTACTTAGGCAAACCTAGACTAAATATTTTAGTCTAATTAAACAAACCTAGACTAAATATTTTAGTCTAATTAAGAAAAGAGAGGAAGGAGAAAGAAGCGAAAAGAGGAGAGAGAAGAGAGAACNCCTAGACTAAATATTTTAGTCTAATTAAACAAACCTAGACTAAATATTTTAGTCTAATTAAGAAAAGAGAGGAAGGAGAAAGAAGCGAAAAGAGGAGAGAGAAGAGAGAACGGAGAGAAAAGAGAGAACAGAGAGAGAAAAGAGAGGAGAGAACAGAGAGAAAAAAAGAGGAGAGAGAACAGAGAAAAAAAGAGGAGAGAGAACAGAGAACAGAGAGAAAAAAAAGAGGAGAGAGAAGAGAGAAAAAAAGAGGAGAGAGAAGAGAGAGAGAAGAGAGAAGATAGAGAGAGAGAAGGGAAAAGAGAGAGAGAGGAGAGAGAAAAGAGAAGAGATAAAAAAGAAGGAGGAGAGAGAGGAAAGATGAGAGAGAGGAAAGATGAGAGAGGAGAGAGAAAAGTGAAATAAGGGAAGAAAGAAGATAGGAGAGAGAGAAAAGAGAAGAGAGGAGAGGAGAAAGAGGAGAAAGAGGAGAGAGGAGAAAGAGGAAAGAGAAAAAAATAGGAGAGAGAAGATAAGAGGGAGGAGAAAGAGAAAAAGAGGAGAGAAGATAAAAGAGATGAGAGAGGAGAGAGAAAAAAGAGGAGAGAGGAGAGAGGAGAGAGAAGAGAGAAGAGAGAGAGAGAGGAGAGAGAAGAGAAAGAAGAGAAGAGAGAGAAAAAAAAGAGGAGAGAGAAGAGAGAGAGAGGAAAGAGGAGTGAAGAGAGAGAAAAGTGAAAAAAAAGAAGAAGAGAAGAGAAGAGAGAGAGAAACGAGAAGAGAGGAGAAAGAGGAGAGAGGAGAGAGAAGAAAGAGAAGAGATGAGAGAGATAAAACAGGAGAGAGAGAGAGGAGAGAGAGAGAAGAGAGAAAAGAAATAAGGGAGATAAGAGAGAGAGAAGAGAGAAAAGAAATAGGAGAAAGAAAAAAATAGGAGAGAGAAGAGAAAAGAGAGGAGAAATAGAAAAAAGAGAAGAAAGAGAAAAAAAAGGATAGAGAAGAGAAAATGGAGAAGAGAGAGGAGAAAAGAGAGAAGAGAGAGGAGAAAAGAGAGAGAAGAGTGAAAAAAAAAAGAGAGGAGAGAGAGAAAAGAAAAGAGAGGAAAGAGAGAGGGAGAGGAGAGAGAAGAAAGAGAAGAAAGGAGAGAGGGAAGAGAGAGAGGAGAGGGAAAAGAGAGGAGATAAGAGGGAAGGGAGATAAGTTTATTTATTTTTTTGTCTTTTACTATAAGAGTATAATAGTAAAACAATGTTCTTTAATTATGTGATTTATTTATTTAAATAAAAGGGCATTTTTGGAAACTTACATTATTTTGGACTGAATTAGAATATTCAAAAAAGGTGGGTCATGACCTAAAATAAAATTTGTTTTTAGATCATGGGATATAATTTCCTCATTATAAAATGATTTATATAACTAGTTATAAATGATTTATATACCTAATTATAATACATGTTTGATTTGTGGAACCACATACAACTCATAAATCACCTTGAACATTTATATACCAAATTGTAAATTATATTAAACAAATTGTTATGCGATTTATAAGTCTCTTTGTAATGTTTTAAATGATAGTTTATAAAAACACACTATTAATATGTTGAGTTGGTTGGGCGAACATATCAAATCTAGCAAACTTCTATTTTTGGACATATAACAATATTTCTACTTTTATTTCGGACAACAACAATTAATGACAGTTAATATTAGTTTATTAGATTTGATTGAGTTTTGAGTGTATAAGGGTGTATTAGTCTATTCAATCTTATTTTAGTGTATTTTTAGGACAAGTCATTTTGTGGGCGTGAAATGCAAAAATGAGTCTCCAAAAGTGCCTTTATAAAATTTTCCCTTAAATATATTACACCCATAAAGATAAACATTTATTTTAAATATCAAATATTATATCTAACCATTAAACTAAACTCATTGTAAATACATTTTTTGCTTTGTTTATTATGATATTTATTTATATACTAACATAATTTTATGTTTTAATTATTTACAGATGGTGAAAGCAAAAAAATTGTTGGAACAAGATCCAAAACTTAAAAAAAATTGTAAATTTGATCATGTGTGGGATTTAATGATGGATATGCCAAAATTTACAGATAATGTAAATTTTGTTACTCAAGATAATTGTAACAGTGAGAACGATATTGGTGGTTCGCCAACATCACAATCCCTGAAAATATGTTCGTCATCAGTCAATAGAAGTGGTGAAGATGGTAGATCAAATTCATCACAACGTCTCATTGGATCAAAGAAAGCAAAACTTAAAAGGAAAATTATGGAAGGTAACATTTCATTTATCGACACATTGGTTTCATCAAATGATCAAATTCTCAATTTCTTAAAACAAAGTGCAACAACTCTAGGGGAAAAAGTTATGAGATAGCCGAATTACGTATGCAAAATCAAGCCAAAAAGTTAGCTCTAAAAGAAAAGGAAGAAGAGAATAAAATATGGTTAACAAATTTATATTCTATTGTTGACGATAATACTTGTGAGTTTTTAAGATCTGAACAAGCAAGAATCATACAAAAAAGAAATCAACAACGACAAAACAACGACAATCTTCAATTACACACAATTTTTATGGGCAATATTTTGGTGAGCTTGGAGATTCGGATCAAAATTAACTGAATATTAGTATTATTACGGTGTTTGAATTTCTTTAATTAGTGTTTTGTGTTTATGTAACTTTTTTTGTTGTTTTAATATTAAAATTAATTAAAAATGTAAATATAATTTAAAAATTCAATAAAAAATAAAAAAATGGACTAAATAATAAAATAAAAAGATTAACAAAATTATTTATGATATACAAATTATAGGAATTGAAATGCAATTTATAAAAGTTTTTAAGGTTTTAATAGTGAAACCTCAAATTTGAGATTTCAGTTTTTGAAACTTTAAAAGTAAGGTTTTAAGGTTTGTATTGAAAATCAAAAACCTCAAAAATGATGTTTTAAAGTTTGGGTTGGAGATGTTCTAAATCTACTATAACGATGAAAGAACATGAGCTAAAAACCAGCTCAACAATGGTGATCGTGTATCTCCCCACTCTCACTCTAACCAACTTGAAAAAAAAAGATGAAATGAGTTCCTAAAGATGATGAAAAATTGACAGAATCAAAACGTTCTAACAGGAGTCGTTTTGATCACAAACGACAAATACTCTTTTTTAACCCGATATTTTGCTTCATTCTCTCTTCTTCTCACAACAGGATATGTTCAATTAAACCACTACTTCAGTTCTTCAACTTCATTAAACCCAAATCACTTAAGAATTGAATCATACCAATCTAACCACAACAAGATTCGGGGAGATTTTCATATTTGGAAAGTGAAATACTGATTAAGAAGAACAAAAGAAAGAACCAATGGGATGTTGGTTTAGTGGTTTTCTTGTGTGTATGTGTCCCAAGGAACCACAAATCGATTTTCCCATTGGGAAGAAGTTGACACAATTTATTGTGAATATTTACCTTTTATAGTCTCTAGTTCGAGGAAGATGTACATGTCAAAAGGCCCAAACCTTTTGCGATTTAAAAAAAAAAGAGCAAAAGAAAAAGGTGCATAGAAATTTCAAGAAATGAAGCTGAAGCGGCTATGGGAGTTGGTAGGCGAAGAAGAGAGACGAGAAATGCTAAGTTAGAGCTCTCGTTATCTTCTTGAAATTATTTCGATTCAGGTTCGTAACTTCTTGTTGGAATCTCATATCGACTAATGGGATCAAGATTGACTAATATATAAGATCATGGGATACTCCACTCATTGCCAATTGGTTTTGAGTTGGAACCCCATGTTTCTGACATGGTATCAGAGCCTGACCCTTGATGGACACCCACGATGGACATGACCGATCCAAAAATTACGGGATTCGGTTCGAGATGTATGTGCAAAAGAGTCATCATCTCAAAGGGGTGTGTTGTAATCCCACATCGACTAATGGGACAAAAATTGATTAATATATAAGATCATGGGCTACTCCATTCATTGCCAATTGGTTTTGAGTTGGAATCCCATGTTTCTGACACTTTTTGCCCCTTGGTCGGGGTAGATCAATGGCTCTTTCGATTTGCTTGGAAATGAATTCCGTAAGAGCATGCACGATTGTCAGATGTTATTGTTCTCTCTTCTATGTTCAAACTATATCATTTTCTTTCTTATGTGCTGTTTTTTCTTTCTGTGTGTTTGAAAGAAGACATGTTTTAATAACTCAAGAGATTAAGGGCCTGTTTTTTTGTCTGTCGTTGGCGTCAGCGACGGGCGACAGCGACGGGGAATAGCAACGAACGATGGGTGATGTTGTTCTTTTGGTTGTCGCCAGCGATGAGTTTCGGCGACAGCGACAGAGTGTTGTTTTTTTTGCTTATCGTTGAACCAGCGACGTGTTTCGACGACGAGTTTCAGCGACAAACGATTAAAAATTTGAATCGCTAAAAATTCAGTGTTTATTTTTCAATCGTCGAAATGTGTCGCCAAAACTTGTCGCTGAACCAACGACATGTAAAAAACACAACTCAGCGACGAGTTCCGGCGACAGATCTCAGCAACACGTCTCTTAGCCAGCGATGCACAAAAAGACAACATTTTCGTTGCCGAAACCTGTCGCCAGAGACAGGCAAAAGAACAGACCCTAAATTGATTCACTGTTGAGCACGGCCGTAGATATAGCTTACAATATTTCAAGATTGTTTTTAAAATATGTCTCTGATATGTAGTTTCAAAATATTACCACGTTTGCCAATTCAAAGATAAAATTCATGTGTATTAAATTTTACAATCTTCATTGACTACCAAAACTGTTATACGTAAATTAAAATAATGATTAAAATTTTATATAAATGATATTTTAGAAAACATTAATTTTTTTTATATAAATCTTGTATTACTGAAGTTTATTCGCGCCAATTCCTAGTAAAATAAGAACCAAGACTTTAAAAATGCATTTATATTTTAGTATAAGAGCCAGAGAGCGCATCAAAGACCACTTTGAATTAGGATAATTTACTTAAAATATGGAATCATCATGTCATGTATTGCTATCTGATCGAACAAAGCTAAGCTTTGACAAGTAATTGCTTTCTGCAAAATCATGTGGTGTACGTGGACACCGGCTTCGTGTCCCTTCTTCAACTTTTATGCAATCTTCTCTACCTAATCTATCACTCTTTTCCATCTCCTGCCACCAACAAAAATACACATTGGGACATTTATTGGTTCAGATAGCAACGATGAACATGAGAAAAGAAATCGATCATACCTCTAGGAACCTCATCATTTGTTCTTCAATCGTGCCTCGCATAGTTAAGGTTTCTACGTAAATAGGTCGCTTTGCACCCATCCTAAGAGCACGGCTGATGACTTGATCTTCCATGCTATTCATTTTCACCATTGTACGAGTTAGCAACACCTTACAATAAGTGTGACTACACAGTGACTATATAAAAGACGCTGCAGTCAAAACTCATTTAAACCACCCAGTTATGCTTGCAATTTTATTTCCACACGAGAAAAATATATAGAAAGGTCCAATTACTAACAACTCAAAGAACTCCAAAAGTAAAAAATAATTAGGTCTTGAAAATTGTAGAAAGAAGAATAAAAATATTAAAGTGATGCTAGCAGGAAAACCCCCTGGACTTTGTATTTTTCTTTTTGGCTAAACAAACCCTAGAGAATAAATTTGGCGAAACAAAATTTTGGAGAATAACTTTGGCAAAAAACCTTTGGAGAATCAATTTGGCTAAAAATAAACCCTCGATTTTGTTTTTCAGCAGAAAAAACCCTCTGTCAATTAAAAGTTAAACATTGTTAATCTCTAATTAAATGAAACAAACGTTTTAAATGGTAAAAACGAAAAAGATGATGGCTCATACCGTTTCTACAATACCGTTTCTACTATTCAAAACGTGTGTCTCATTTAATTTGAAGTCTAACAATTGTTTAACTTTTAATTGACAGAAGGTTATTTTTGCCGAAAAAAAAAATCGAAGGTTTTTTCGCCAATTATTTTCCAGTGTTTTCTCACCAAAATTCTAACCTATAGGGGTATTTTCGCCAAATTTATTCCCCAGAGTGTTTTTTGGCCAAAAATACAGAGTCTAGCAGTTTTCTCACCGTCATCCCAACATTAAACTATGCATTTTGTTACTGCGACCTCCTCTCTAGTAGCTTAACGTAAATATATTCGAAAAGTTATACCTTTTATCCCAGATTGGTTCCATCAGGAATACGTGTGTCACAAAGCTCAAATCAAGACCAAGAGCAGCACTTCCATCCATCAAAAGCGCCATGCAATCAACATTATGCTGGAAATTGGCCAGAGATTTCATCTGAAAAGTTCAAAGTTGATGAAAACTGTTAACCTTTCATAGGAAAAGAAGACCTAAGAAAGAAACAAGCATGGACAACCAAGTACCTTACTAGCTGATTGCATTGGACTGTACATTCCAGCAAACTTGATGCCAGCAATTGTTAACTACATAATCATGACATATACGATTTCTCCAAACTTGATACCCAAATGAAAATACAGAAATGACCTAATGAATGCACACGGTAATTCATACCTGTTGTTCAATCACGTGAATGTGCTCAAGAAATTGAGAGAAGATCAAAACTTTATCAATAAGTACAATCTGAGATCCAAAACCTTGTCCATGGTCCGAAATGGCTTTGGAGGTGCCAAGGGGATTTTCTTCGAGGTTGTCCTTGTTACTCTTGTTGAAACACAAAATGCTTTTTCGATTCCCCTCGTGTAACTTCCTCAGCTTGTCAACAAGATAACTAACTTTACTGCTAGACGTGGATTGCCAATCAGGATTCCAGTCATCCTGAATAATAAAGTAAAAGATTTTGAGCACAACCCAAGGAGTCAAAAGGTTACTTTATAAGATGGCAGATACCCAGATCTACCTGCTTATATGAAGGTTGTAACTCAATCAGATCCTTTGGCACAGGCCACTTTGGATTTGGATTTTCAGGTCGAGCCAAAGTTTCAGGCGTTTGCATCTCATATAAGTATCCACAACCAGGAAAAGTACACATTTGGGGATCAAGAGAAACACAATCAAGGCACAGAAAGTGTCTACACGGAGTGATTACAGGAAGTCGACACCATTCCCTGCATCTTTTATAAGATTGAGGAACATAGAAAAATTAGATTCTTGGGTTAAATACTCAGACGAATGATACGATTGGATTCAAGACATACCTTTGACAGTGACAACCACTAATAAGGCTATCTTTTATTAAAATGAACTCCTCAGTCGAGAGGTCTATACCAGTTTCAAGTAAAGCATCCATTGTCTCTTTAATATCATGACCAGCATCAGTCATTTTAATATGCCCAGCTACACAGCAAGACAGTCTGACATTTCTGATGGTATTGCTTCGAAATTTCCACTGTTTTGAGTTAAGCAGACTTTCCACATGAGAGGGATCATTCCAATCAGCTAATAAGATATTACGTCTAACTGTCTCCACTAATTCATTGTAGCTTCTTGCATGCTCCGGAACAAAATTAAGGTATGTCAACTTCTTGATACAGGGAGGAATCATCTGCAAATCTTTCTTTCTCGAACTTATCATGCATCTTTGAAGCAACTGCAGTAAACGCAAACGACCTTCCTCCATTTCTGCTTCAAATGGTCTAAGGATCCCAGCTTCCCAATACTTTAGGTTTGCTCCATATACTTCCTCGTGAAGAAACTTTAAAAGAGGTTGGAGATGTGAAAGCTGGCTATTAGGCGTGTTAGGTGTTGGTGTTCCAGTCAATAACCAACGACTGCAAGCTGTCAGGGAAACCGCCATCTGAAATTTATTTGTCAAACTGAGACTAGAACCCAGAGTGTGTCCTTCATCTAACATGATCCTAAGCCAATGCACTTGGATCAATGGGCTTCTCTTTCGGGGATTCCACTCTGCACTTAAGCGACTAAAAGTTGTGACCACAACATCATAGTCCCAAGCCAGGCTGTGCGGAGAAAGTTTTTTATGGTCAGTCCAGATAAGTATACGTAGCTGACCAGGATCAACATGTTTTTGTATTTGTGATTTCCAGTGATCAACTAAATTTGTGGGCACGACAATTAGAGTGGCTTTTGACAGATACAGTCTAAATGTATCCAGTGGCTGACAGAGAGCAACCCTGAGTGCAGGTGAATCAAATACTAAGTTCTCAAGAAACTTTGGATAGTACCATTTGGTGACACCCTTTTCAACTCGACTTGTAAGACCAAATGCACGAAATATTCTCTGGAATCCAAGGACTTTTTGATTCAAACAACTTCCCAATACCGGACCTGGTAAGCCAAATGTTTCCATCTGCGAAAGCTTCTCAAGAGGGAGTTTAGCAAGCCAAATTAAGGCTTTTCTTGCAGTCAAGTTTACCAAAGCCTTGTGTTCCCTAAGAACACTGGTGAAGAAAGAGATATTAGCATCTTTTTCACCAGAAGAACCCTTAGTATAAAACCCTTGCAAGTAAGTTATTGATTGACATCTATCCCATGACTCTTCAGGATCATTACAATTCTGATATGCAGGGTCACTATTGTTGCTACAAAACCACGCAGCATCAGCAACAAATACACCATTATCTATTATTCTCCGCCACTTTGAGCAAGAATCACATTGTATCCAAACCTCGCTCTCCACATCTGAATTAATAGGACTGTTTCTCTTACAACCCATTATCATACCACATTTCTTCTGATTACCAACCTTTTTAGCTTCCATCTCTTTGGAGAGCTGAGATGTACCATTATATGCGTCCAAGAGATTTTTTCTGACATTATTCAGGCCTTTTCTATGTTGACCTTCTGAATTTGGAGAAACAGGGATGGGAGTTTTAGGTTCTTTTCCAAAGTTTGAGTTCTTAGACTCAAAAAATTGATCATCTGGATCTACCACCACTCTAGCTTGCTTACGTGGCAAAGAGTTTGACTCCAGCAATGGTCGAAAGGCTTCAAGAGAAAACTGACTTCGAGTGCTAGTTGGATTCATACACCTCTTTAAAGTAAAGGTGGTGTTAGAGGTGAACTGGTCACTTGTGTACTCATAATAAGCACATCTATTATCACTTTTATGAGTACACCAAACAATTGGAAGTCCCTCAGGCGGATCAGCCATTGTTCCCTGCGTCTTTAGAATAAGGGACAATGCTGTTATTGTCTTACCTAGACCTGGTTCATCGCAGAACATTCCCCCACGGAAATCCTTGACCATGGGAGCTGCATCAGTAACTATATCACCAGACACAACATTTATATAGAAATTAAACCCATCCTCAGTATCAAATCTCAAATATAGGGGATGTGAGAAAACTTCAGCTTTCCTTTCACGCTGTAACATCCAACCAATTGCTGAATGCTGATGAGGAAAGAGTTTTAGATTCATACATGGCACAACTAGAGAGGCCAATGATCTTAAGAGACAACACACAGCTGCAACACTAACAAGATCTTTCGGATCAAGTTTCTTCAGTATACTGATCAAGATGTCATCTGAGAGATCCCAAATGCCAGATGCGCAAGATTCTGTAGATGGTGATACTCTAGAAATATCATACATACCACTATATGTTGGGCTGGGCAAGCTCTTAAACATTTCATGTAGTTTAAATAATCTTCTTTCTGGAGAATCTGGGGCATTACAGTGTAGCTTGCAATTCAAGACATGGCAGTCAGAGAGATCCCAGATGCCTTTTATTCTTCCATTGGCCTCTTCCCAAATAGTTTCCCCTTCAAGGATTGAGCTTCGCAGTTTCCAGTCACAGCTGCAAAGAACTGGAATAAATTTAAAAAATGCAAGAGAAATATCTTTTCACTCTTTCAACAAAAGAAGCTCATATTCATCATAGCAACAAATGCATTTCCTTTTGACGTGTCAGCAAGACTATTACAAAAGTGATACAGAAGTAAAAAAAGGAACTACACTCAGATAGATAATTGTTAATCTTGTCAGATATCCAATAAAAATATGAAAGAACAAAAACGAGTCAAATATGTTTTCATTATTCGAATCTCAAAAAATTCCCAAACATAACAGGAAGACAGATGAGAAATGTATCTACAGGTATCAGGCCAGATGACGTCGTAGGGTGATCAAGGTAACTACAGCCACCAGGAACAAGAAACAGCATATGTAAAGATTGCTAATGCAAAACGTGGACCTTAAACTACATAGCTTACAGAAGATTTCAGAAGTAAAGACAAGAGAGGACGCACCAGGATCACACGAAAATAAACACTGAATTCTAATCTAAAAGCATAAGCACTCTCCTACATACTCGGAAGTTGCCAAGGATCATATCCTTTAATCGCCCTAAACCAAGCTATAGAAGGAGACTGAGACCAAACAAATTACCTCAAATGCTTAAACAAAGCTGCAGCAGTAGTGTGACATTTAGGAAATTGCCAGCCCGACCACACAGCAACAGGCACAAAGATATCTACTAAAACTACAACTCTTTCTTCTCCATTCTCACCCTTGTCAGCCCTCACCACTCGACACATAATCTTCAGACATTTGTTGGCAACTAAAGCGTAAAGTTGCTGCACTACACTTATACTCCCATTCACCATACCTATACTCCTTACCCGCTTCCTTCCACTTCCGGTCTTCTCCGGCTGAGAGCTTTTGCTGCTGCAGGAAACTCGTCTCTTCGATTTGTGAGGTTCTTCTGATTTTCTTGTAAATTCTCCCTCAATGCACCTACGGCGTTTGGGTGAAGTCTCCAACCCACTGTCTTTCGTCTCTTCGTCTGTTGCTTCACAATAATTTTCCGGAATTCGAGATTTGAAATTAGAGCTAGAGTTGATAATTGATAAAATCAAACCGTTATCCGATTTAAAGCCGGTGACGGAGCCATCGTTGAAGAGCGAACAAGAAAAAGGCTGTGAAGAATCAGACGGAAGACCAGGCGAATCAACGGAAAGGACAGCACAGAGAAATCCGCAAAGTTTGTGGTCGGTTTCTCCGGAGGGAGCCATCGCTAGAATTGGGATTTTATGAATCCCAGCACCTGCAAATCGCGACTTATTATCCCCCACCGGGCATCTTCCACGTACTCCGAGTATACCTTAATAGTACGGTGCAATGGGCTTATACCGGTCAGCAAAACTCCAATTCCAATTTCATAAACAGGTTAAAAATTGATATCTTTATGACTCGTGTTTGAGGCCTGATTAGGTTTAGGTTTAGCTTCAATAGAAGAAAAGGACGAAGAGCAATTAGAAAGCCATGAGCGTTGATCTATCTGTTGTTCTTCAGTTTTTGAGTTGGACGCTAAATTCGTCGAGTTTTGGGTCGTGGGCTTATTTTAATTTTGGTCTTGTGATGATTCCATGGTTCCAAATCAAGACTCTATTCTCATCTGCAACATAATAAAGACGATGACAAAACTGGATTGTTTTTTATATAGATTTTTTTGCATAAGACTGAAGATTAGGTCAATGACGTTTACCTAAAGCGTTAGGAAGAACACACGCACGATTGATTTACGAATTTGGAAGACAAAAGACATATAATGCACACGTCTTGCAATTTCATAAGTTAGGTTTAATTTGTATACCCATATTTGTGGGGGTTTAATTAGTGAATTTTGTAAACATTGAAGCTTATTTTGCAATTTCACCATTTATAATTATAGAATCATAAGAAAAAACTCAATAATTATATATATTATTTTCCTAAATTTTCATAAATTGTTGGTTTATTTATCGTTTGCTCCCATAATTTGAGTAAACCAAGAAGTTATCATACACTTAAAAGTGTCTTTTCAATGGAGAAATGTGTCACTTCATAAGAGAGAGTTCATTGGTTTTCTCTTATAAAAAAGATACATATGTTACATGAATGAATACAATATTACACACTAGAAAGATCACATCTCTTTGTAGAGAGTTCTAGAGAGAGAAAACGTTCTAGAAATAGAAAGCTACAAGAGATTTTGGTAGAAAAACATTTGAATTGTGATCAATAGAAGATTTCCATTGTGGTTTCTATGTTAAGTTTTTGAGCGAAATCGTGTTTTATCGTGTTTTAAACCGATCAAAGGTATGTAATCGGTTTAACGCTTCCGCATATAAGATTTACATTGGTATCTGAGCATTTGGCATCAGTTCTGGCATGTTTATGTTCATAGGATTGATTACTGGAAAAATCTATGAAATAAAATCATTGTTTCATGTTGAATTTAAATAACCGGTTTATGTATAAAATCCATAAAATGGTAGATATATGAAACTTCAATGAACTGAATTGAAATTTTGCATATGTGTTTTTCATATTGAGAATAAAAGTTCTCAAAAATATGAAATTAAGAACCGAAACATATTGTCCGGATTTGAGTAAATAGTGTCAAAAACCAAAATCTTGTTTCATATCTCTTTGTAGGAAATCTGAATTGCGTGATTTTTGTGTCTTTGCGTAGATATTGAAATTATCTTTTTAATGATATATAGAACACACGATTTGGTCACGTATACAGATAGATATAGGGGTCGGAATATTTCGACCATTTTTTAAAATTGTTTAAGTGGAGAAGAAGATGAATAGTAACTGCCACTTGTCAATTTTTTATCGGTCCGAAATTGTATAGTTATTTAAACAATAAATAATAGTATTTACGTCTAAATTAATTATATATAAATTCTCAGTTTTTTTTTATTAAGATAAAAAAAATCAAAAATCAAAATGATTTTGGTTAAAAATTAATATGAAATATCAAATATTTCATAGATAAGTGAATTGGTTTTTGTTTAGAGGAATTACCTAAAATGCCCTAATTCAAGCATTTTTTACAAATGTACCTTTTTTGTAGGGTTTACCAATTATACCCTTGGGCCTATTGTTATGATATTTTTGTAAAAAATGCTTGAATGAGAAAATTTTCTAAAAATCAATTATGCAAAATGTCCTAATTGAATACATTTTTCCAAATTTTTCATAAAGTGTGAGGGTATACCACTTATAATGTTGGGTATAGTGTTAGGGCATTTTTGCAAAAAATGCATGATTAGGGCATTTTTGCAAAAAAGACTTGAATGAGGGCATTTTCGCAATTCCCCCTTTTGTTTAACATGATTTATTTGTTAATTCATGTTAGAAATGCATNAATTATACCCTTGGGCCTATTGTTATGATATTTTTGTAAAAAATGCTTGAATGAGAAAATTTTCTAAAAATCAATTATGCAAAATGTCCTAATTGAATACATTTTTCCAAATTTTTCATAAAGTGTGAGGGTATACCACTTATAATGTTGGGTATAGTGTTAGGGCATTTTTGCAAAAAATGCATGATTAGGGCATTTTTGCAAAAAAGACTTGAATGAGGGCATTTTCGCAATTCCCCCTTTTGTTTAACATGATTTATTTGTTAATTCATGTTAGAAATGCATCGATCAAGCGAGAGTTCTAATTTGTTTAGAATTTAAAATTTTGCATGAAATAAATTAATTTGTTGTAATGAGATTCTAATATGAGTGATGATTGGGAACATAATGAACTCTAAATCTGGTATTTTAATCAAAATTACTTTGAGTTAATTTATGTCCATTACAAAATTATACTTGTGTTAGAAGTATGAAAGTAAATTAATGTCTATGTGATGTTAAAGTAGGAATGACTTCGGCTTGTAAGCACATCATTGTTGAGCTCAACCGAGGAGATAAACTTGATGGTGATAATTACGATATATGGTATCGTAAAGTCCAGTATGTCCTTGAGGAGCAAGAGGTGAAAGAGACTCTTTTTCATCCCATAGAAGAACCACCACAGGGTACTACAACTCAACACAAGAGAGATCAAGAGACATATGTTGCCTGAAAAAAAAAGAATAGCATCACTCGCATCACGTTGTTGAGTTGTATGCAAGATGATCTTATGTGGGAGTTTGAAGAGTATGAAACTGCGAAAGGCTTGTGGGACGCCTTGAAAGAAAAGTTTGGTGCAACATCTGCAACCAAACTTAGGAGACTTAATCAAAATTTTAATGATTATAAGAAACACTCAAATCAGTCGATGAGGTAGTATCTTAGAGTCATGTCAAACATGATTAAAGAGCTTAAGAATGTCGGTCAGATTGTATCTGATGAACAGCAAATTCAAGTTGTTCTCCACTCGTTACCTAAAATGTGGGACCATATGAAGGTTCAGATGACACATAATGTCAATGTAAAAACATTTGAAGACATTTCACGTCATCTGAAGTTACAGGATGAGCGCCTAGAGGCTACATAACCCTTTAACGAGGTTAATATTGCGAGTTCAAGTTCTGGCTCGAAATGCAAGAGAGATAACAAGGGTAACAAGACTCCCAGTGATGATAATCCTAAAAAGCAAAACAAACACGCTAAACGTAGCAAGCGTGGAGACAAAAAGGATAAGACCAAAATGAAATGCTACAATTGTGGCTTATTGGGTCACTTTGCTCGCGAATGCACAGATGCAAAGAAGGTATTATCCTTAGATTATACTCATGAGTATGCTTATGTTTCTAGTTGTGCAATGTTAATTGAATCTTATCCTTTGTGGATTGTAGACTCAAGAGCAACATACCACATAGCTAGAAATCGTGAAGCGCTTGTAGAGTATCGACAGATCCGAAAAGGTACAAGATGGTTGTATGTGGGAAATAACTCAAAGGTTGCGGTATTGGGTATCAGAACTTGCCAACTACACTTGCGTGGTGGAAAGACTCTCATATTACATGATGTCTTGTATGCTCCTGAAATCCGTCGAGACTTAGTCTCTGTTTTAACTTTACTTAAGTTAGGATTTCTTATAAACTTCCGTGATATGTGTTTAAACATTTCTCTTGGGTCTAAATACTACGGTTCTGGTTGTATTTGTGATGGTTTCATTATGCTTGATTGTACTACAAACGTTGATAGTGATACAAATTAAAGGTTGTTATTCTTTTGTCACAAGTTCTACTAACATTGAAGTGAATGTGTGGCATGCTAGACTTGGTCATATTGGTGTTGATCGAATGAATAGATTGGCTAGAGAAGGTCTTTTGGAATCACTCGCCCGAGTAGATCTTGACACTTGTGAACATTGTTTAGCTGGAAAAACAATAAAGAAACCATTTGGAAAAGCAACTGGAGGTGATTTTCCATTGCAATTAATTCATTCAGATATATGTGGTCCGATGAATGTGAGGGCTAGGCATGGAGCTTCGTATTTCATCCCTTTTATAGATGATTTCACTCGATTTGGGTATGTGTACTTGATTTCACATAAGCCAGAAGCGCTAGAGTGCTTTAGACGATATATCACTTTGCTCGAAAATCAATTGGAGAGGACGATCAAATGTTTGAGAACTGATCGAGGTCGTGAATATCTCTCTGAAGAGTTTAAAAGGCTTTGTGATGAAAAGGGAATTGTCCAACAACTGACTATGCCCTATACTCCGCAACAAAATGGTGTTGCATAAAGGAGAAATCGAACGCTTCTAGAAATGGTTAGGTCTATGATGGCTCAAGCTAATCTTCCAATTTCATATTGGGGAGATGCATTATTGACAGCCATGTATATACTTAACCTTGTGCCTTCTAAATTTGTTACTTCCACTCCTTATGAATTATGGACAGGAAGAAAACATATCCTGACGCATTTGAGACCTTGGGGAACTGCTGCGTTTGTTCGCGATACTTCACACCCTCACGGGAAACTGGGTCCTGGAGGAAAGAAGTGTATCTTTATAAGATATTCTGAGCATTTTAAGGGTTATGTGCTCATATAGGCGAAAATTCAGATGGAAGTGTAACAGAAATCTTATCACGAGATGTAACATTCTTGGAAAATGATTTTACTAGAAGGGGAGAAATTGATCGGGAATTTCATCTTTAAGAGATGATTGACCCAACTAATGTTTCTCCTACTAACCAATCTGTGGAAGTTGGTGAAAGTTCACGAGAACCATCTCAACTTAGTGGGAGAGAGACATTGGTTAACAATTTTTATAGAAAAGAATCATAAAAGTTTAAGGTGTGTAGAAGTGAGCGTGGAAAAATTCCTTGACATCGTTTTGAGATTGAAGGGGAAGCTTTCGTGGTCGCTCCGCAGGATGACTTAGAGCCTAAATCAGTTCATCAGGCTCTCTCTTGCCCAAAATCAGCCGAATGGATTGTTGCAATAGAAGAAGAACTAAAATCTATGAAAGTAAACCATGTATGGGACTTGGTTGATCTTCCGCCAGAGTGTAAAGCGATCGGAAACAAATGGGTTTTTAAGATCAAACGAAAGGTGGATGGATCCATAGATATATATAAGGCTCGCTTGGTAGCAAAAGGATATACCCAACAAGAGGGTATAGACTATGCGGAAACTTTTTCACGAGTTGTAAGGTTTGCTTCAATTAGCCTTATTCTAGCCATAGTAGGAGGATTCGACTTAGAATTACATCAGATGGATGTTAAGACTGTGAAATCTATATAGAACAACCCGTTGGTTTCATAGTAGAAAGCCAAGAACATAAAGTTTGCAAACCTAAACGTTCTATATATGGTCTTAAACAATCTTCTAGGCAGTGGTACCTTTGTTTTCATCAGGCCATAACATCCTATGACTTTAGGATGATTAGCGAAGACCATTGTGTCTATGTCAAGAGTATTGGACAATATTTTGTAATTCTTTCTCTATATGTCGATGATATCCTCTTGGCTGGAAATGATTTAGAGTTTCTGAAAACCATCAAACAATAGTTATCTTCTTATTTTGAAATGAAGGATATGGGTGAAGCTGATTATGTCCTCGGTATTAAGATACACCGCGACCAATCAAGGAAACTATTAGCTCTTTCACAAGAGTCATACATTCGGACAGTCTTTGAAAAGTTTAAGATGTATGAATGTAATCCTATTGAAACTCCAATTACAAAAGGTGAAGGCTTATGTCTTAAGATGTGTCCTCAGACCGAAGATGAAAGAAAAGAGATGAAAGGAATCTCATACTCTAGTGATGTGGGTAGTTTAATGTATCCTATGATGTGTACCTGACCGGATAATTGTTATGCGGTTGGCTTGGTGAGTCGTTACTAGTAAAATCATGGGAAGAAACACTGGATGACAGTGAAGAGAATCCTTAGATACTTGAAGGGAACCATGGATTATTCTTTGTGTTACGAAGGAAGTAATTTACGCCTGATGGGTTATACAGATGCCGATTGGGCCGATGATCTGGATGAGCGTAGATCAACTTTGGGATACGCTTTCTTACTTAGTGATGGTGATATTACTTGGGGTAGCAAGAAACAATCATGTACAACTTTATTCACGATGGAGGCTGAGTTCATGGCATGTTCAGCTTCAATCCAGGAAGCTGCATGGTTGAAGAGGTTCTTACAAAGCTTACAAGTTACAACGGAGGCTTCGTGTCCTGTGACTATCAATTGTGATAGTCAAGCTTGTATTGTTTATGTGAAGGATCCCAAGTATCATGGAAGGACAAATCACATTGAGATCAAGCAACATTTTATAAGAGACGTTGTAGCAAAGAAAGAAGTGGTCCTTAAGTACATATCTACACATAGGATGGTAGCTGACCCTTTCACTAAGTCCATCCATAAAGATGTATTCTTTGCTCATGTTCGAGCTTAAGGATTATGAAAAATTTGATGTATGTACTTAGGGAACTCTGTAGTTTGACATTGTATTTACGTTTGATTTTTTTTATGTATATATATTTAGAATTCACATACAATGATCATTATTTTGTTTTCTGATCGGTGCGATTTTGTGACGATTTCATAGCTCAATTAACCTATATTTTCATGAGTCTTGTAGTGATTTTGCAGGTGTTTAGGTGGGAATTACACAAAGCAAGAGAAGAACATTTAAGAGGAAAAAGAGCTCCCAAAACAAGGGAAAATAGGCAAGAATACGAGTAGCATTGGAAGCCACACTTAGCACGAATTAATCGGAGCAAAATAGCACAAGAAGAGAAATTTATCAAGTGTCGCTA
>KE153247.1:16053-26695 GCA_000411095.1 Aethionema arabicum
AGGTTTAAAATACAACAGAAAAATGTTATGACCTTTTACTCTTTTTTTTTTCCAGATCATTACCTTTTACTCAAAAGTCAAAACAGTCAAATCTGAGATCTTTTTAAAAATAATATTTTCCCTGCTAATAATCAAGATATATATAACAAACAACATATATAATATTGAGTTAAAAAAAAAACAACAACATATATAATATCGTGGCCAACTTGCTCTGCCACGTTAGAGATGCTGAAAATAATCTCGCAAAAATTATATTTTGCTTAAATAATAATCTTGTAAATGTTTATTCTTATTAATTTATTATTTCCACGTTTTGTGACCTTGAAGACACACTAAAAAATGATATAAGATACGACCGTATTATGAAATCATGACGAACTCATACTATAGACTAAATGGTTTAATGGATGCACGTTAATTTATATCGACTACTTAATTGAATGCAAATGATAATTTTATTATTTTCTTACTGTTATATAGTTTTGTTTAGTCCATAATTGTTTTTTTATTTAGTCCACTATACATATATATTAGTGAAAGAACCAGCTCTGCATGTTTATATAACTTATAAATATAAGTTTATTTTTTTTGTATTAAAGACTTGGCAATAAAACTCTATAAATTAATACTCGATAAAAAAAATTGATTTATGATTTATTTTTTTCATGAATTTAAAGAGTTTAGAAACCAAATGTTTGAGATTTCGGGTAATAGTAGTTTTATGTTACCCCTTTAGAAAATCGTTACCACCTCATATTTTAAAGCACGATCCCTACATTAATTAATTCGTCGACACAAATCATAAATCAATTTTTTTCAGGTTTACCAAAACTCACTGTTTCGATTAATTATAAGGTTTATGGTTCCGTTTCACTAAACTAAGCAAAATCTGAGCAAAATTTGTTATATCTAAGCAAAATCTGAAATTTCTCACATGGACCATATCAAGATTTAAGATTATGCCCTTATTTTAGATAAATGTGAGCTGCCAAAAAAACATATTTTATTTAAACGTGTGTTTCAGTAACTAATTATTTCAGAAAAAGATTTTAGATACTAAAAACACATAATTAACATATAAGACCAAAACCTCAACGATATTATACATTGACTAAAATGAAAATTAACAAATTATTTTGTTGCATACTAACTATAAGAGGAAAATCAAAACAAAAGTGTTTTTTTTTTTTTGAGATTTCACTTTCTAAAACCTCAAATATGAAGTTTTGAAATCTCTTTTGGAAAAAGTAAAAATAAAATAAATAATGAGGTTTTGAAGTCTCTCTAAAAATGTCATAAAAAAATCGTGAACTAAAGAAGGAAATATTTCTCATAAATAAAGTCCACAAAAGTCTCCAAAACAAATAAGTTATTATACTAAAAAAAAGTCTCTTTAATGACTCATAATTAACACGTTGTTTATTAATATAGTCTGTCTATATACGTAATATTATTTATAATATGATATATTTAAATATCACTTATATTCATTCTTTGAAATATATTTATTCGCCTTAAACTAATGAGTAAGGAAAAAAAAATATATGTTTATTCTTACGATCTTATCCCTTCAAGCTACTAATTAAGACGTTCTTACATATTTAAATTAAATCACTCCACGGCTTTTCAATTAATACAACTTGATTCACAATTTCAACCTTTTTTTATTATACATAAAAATAATTAAACAGTATTTAGATACAAAACAAAATTAAACGTATCTTTCAGGGTATATTCACAAATTTTGCAATTGGGATTATTATAAGTACACCAGGAGATAATAATAATAAAATAAAATAAAATTTTGAAAATATCTAATTATAGAATATAAAATCAGATACTTCAAAAAATAAACATTTTGGATATTAAAAACACAACTCTTTTATTTATTATAACATAGAACATACTCTGAACAAAACTATAAAAAGTTTTAAATAAAAGATTTAAATATCATCTTTGGGTTATTTGCTGAAAATATAAATGTTGGGATTTATTTTATATCTTTTCAAAAGCGAGACTTTAATCAGCGAAAACATCAAAACTTGAGTTTTTTAGAGATGTTGTGAGAGACTGGTCCGACCCAGTCTATAATCACAAAATAGTAAATACATAAGGTTTGGCGTTCACCGATCAAATCCTATTTCAGAAAATATGTACAGAAAACCCTAACGTTTTAAATAACGCAAAAAAACTCACTCTATTGACATTTTGTAAATAAAAATCCGACGTTAAAATATATTACAACTTTAAATTTAAAAACATTATAAAAATAACTAAAATTAATTGAAAATTAAATACAATTTTTTTTTTCATGTTTGAAAAATATTTTTGGTGAATTTTAAGATTTTGGTTATGTTATCAGATGAATTTAAAGTGTTTTTAGTGTTTTAACCACCGTTAACAAATTTAATGTCAGAGTTTAATTTGCAAAATGTCAACAACATGAAAATTTTTTTTGCGTGATTTAAAACATTAAGATTTTCTATACACATTTTCTAAAGTGAAAATTTGATCGGTAAAATCATAAGATCTTAGAGATTTTTTTGCATTTACCCCGTCGTTTCTTAATACTTCTGCATTGCAATGACGACGGAGTATAATTATTAATTAATTTATTAGGTCTCTTCATATATGTATAATCTAATCAATCATTATCCTGTGAGCCCATATAAAGATTAAATATGATTTCGATTTCTTTGGGTTATATAATTATATGACACCATTAGGTAGTCACTGACAACCATATTTTAAATAATGACATCAAATCAAATAGCGAAGTCGCAAAAACATTTCACTAATTTTACGGCAATAAATTAATAATGTTAGATATTTTTTTTTTGTTAAACATAATGTTAGATATTTAAGCTGCATTTTAGGTAGTAATAAAGCTAAGGTATTATATAGTAATGCAAAAGATTTGTTTTCACATATCTTGCTTAGATATGCTGAAAATCATCTCACAAAAGTTATCTTTTGCCCAGATAATAATCTTGTAAATGTTTATTTTTATTTATTTATCATTTCCACGTTTTTTGAACTTTAAGACAAATAAAAAAAGATATAAGATACGACCGTAAGATGAAATCGTGACCAACGCATACAAGAATAAATGGTTTAATGGATGCACGTTAATTAATATCGACTATCTAATTGAATGAGAATAATAATTTTATTATAGTCTTAGTATATAGTTTTGTCTAGGCCATATATAAAAAATTGTAATTTATTCTTTCAGTCCAAACTGCGAAAAGGAGATTGTTCAGTTTAGGCCATAGATATATATATTATAATAAAATAAAAATTTAATAACCAATAATCAGAAACATGTGAACTTAGTGTTTCATGAAATATAAATAAAATATGTAAATATATCTTCTTCCTTTTGTTTCGTTTTTTATTTGTTAATTAATTTATATTCATCGTTAATAGTTGTTAGTTTCTCGTGTAGTTACACGTTTACAAAAGAAAAAGTCGTCTATGAACTCAAACAAAAACACACATAATTCAAAAAAAAGAAAAGAGAAGACAATATACTGAATTTAAATAACACATACGATATTTACAATATTTAATAACTTTTTAAAAAATTTTGATGCTAATTTCACTATTCCATTTTATGTATACATTGGATTTTTTTTTTTGCGTTAAAAAAAATACATTGGACATTTTTACCTTTTTATTTTACTTTTTTTTTATGTAACTTCAATTTTGTTGGACATTTGTTTGAAAGGTGTAATGATACAAACGTGGGCCCATTTGTTATATCTAAACCGGGCCCACTTGTTGGATAATTCACATAATAATATTGAGAATATAAAGCTCTTATTTGGTAATCCATTTTTAAAGTATGCTTTATGTGAGCTGAAAAAAAGATCCAAATCGATTGTTGACTCACTAAAATCCAGAAAAAAACCCGATAAAACTCATGACTCGATTTTGGTCCGACCGGTTCATATATCAAATTAAATTTATATAACTCTATTTTTATGTTTAATTTCAAAATATGTTTTTTTTTTGGAATTATAATTTTGTCCAATTTAGATTGGTTGTTATAAATGAATAATTTTATAAAGTAAAACTTTTGTATCAATGTTTTTTTAAAAAGTTACTAATAACAATTTTACGCGAATTTTTATTTGTATAGATTATTCATTTATATAATATTTTATAAAGGATGCAACATTAACATTACAACTGTTTAGAAATATTAATTTAGAATATTTTACAAATCCTATAATTTATTATAGTATGAATTAAACTTAGTTGTATAAGTTTAATCTATTTAGAATATAATTTTAATAAATATATATGTATCTATTTAATATTTATGTTATTGACACGAGGTTAGATTGGGTCGATCCAATGACCCAGTGAACTAACAGACTTTTCGGTTTACCATTTGGTCCAGTTTTTAAAACATTGATCGTTATAAGTAAACTTTGGAGATAAGAATTGAACAAAAATATGAATTCTCTAATTGTAAAGTATAAAATCAAATACTTCATAAAAATACAGATTTTGGATATTAAAAACACATAACTCTTTTATTTATTATAACATATAGAACCGTAATTTTCATCGGTCCTAGATATACAACAAACTCTTAAATAAAACTATCAAAAGTTTCGAATAAAATGTACTATTCCAAACATCTACAAGTACGATATTTTAATTTTAGTATCATCCTTGATCAGATTTAAAGTTCTTTCTTAACTTTGGATGGATCGGTTTCTTTTTTAAGAAAGCTTGAGTACCATTTTGCAGATTCCTTCTCGTGACGTGTCAAATTATTTTTGAAATCAATATAATAAAGTCCAAATCTATTTTTGTAACCATCTTGCCACTCAAAATTGTCCAATAACGACCATATGAAATATCCTGTAACGTTCACTCCATCTTCACTGTAAAAAGAAAAATTACGAATAATATTTCTTTTGTTAGATGGATTATTGAAAAAAAAATGATTTCTTGAAAAAAAATATGATTTCTTGAAAAAAATATGATTTCTTGAGAAAAAAAAATATGAGTTACCAAATGGCTTCATTAATACTCAAAAGATGCCTCTGAAGATAATATTTTCTGTTATGATCTGCAATTCCAACTTCAACTGAATCTTTCTCCTTAAGCTCCTCACCATATCCTTAAATTAATAACAAAATTTAGATTTATTAAATTAAAATTTTTATATATGTAAATATATTATAGTCTATTAAATTACCATTTTCAGCTATAATGATTTCGGGGTTGTTGTATTTATCCTTCACATACTTCAAAAGTCTTCTAAGACCTTTAGAGTAAACAGCCATTGCAGCTGTAGTAGGCTGAAATAAATAAATAAATAAATAAATAAATAAATAAATAAATAAATAAATAAATAAATAAATAAAGAGAAAGTAATTAATTAAATTACAAGAAAACATAATATTATATTAAGTATGTCTCATTATTGTAAATTAATTACCTTGCTACCATTTTGATAACCTTTTGAACTTTTAGCTGCGAAAAAAAAATAATAATCTTGTTACCAATTTGTCACAATGATACATCGTGACCATTTACTTTGAAATATACATATTGTAATAAAACATAGAAATGAAAATCTTACGGTCGAATTCAGAGAGAGAATCTTGTTGCCAACTCGGTTGAGAATGATCGATTTTATCTTTATGGTTAGAGAAAAATGAAGAATAATAATTAATTCCAACGAAATCAGCAGAATTCTTAAGTTTTCTCTTTTGTTAATAAAATAATATAAAATTAATTATAATAAATTAGGAATTAGTTTAAATTTTAATATTTAATTTGAAATTAATTAAATTAAAAATCAATTAAAAAACTATTTTCATTTGATGGAATAGTACTATGATTTATTTTTTCGAGATTATAATCAAAAGGTACTGAATAAATATTTTAACCAAATTATTATTATAATAATAGAAAAATATTTAATTTTATAAACTTATTAAAATAACTATATAGTACTAAATTAAATATTATTGTATATTATTATTATTTAGATGAGTCGTGGTAATTTATATTTTAATAAATATTATCAAAANATTTTAATAAATATTATCAAAATAATAGATTTTTTAATTTTTATGATAAAAATTAGAGCTTAATAATTAAAAATCAATTTTATAAATTATATAAAATTATTTAAACAAATAAAAGAATGTAATCAATATACATCTACGAAATCTTACAAATTACAAGAACAAAAAATTGGATTTTACCCAAATAAATGATAAATATTTTAGTATTAATGAAATAATTAAACAACAAGAAACACAAATGTATTTCTATAGATAATTGATTAGTTTCTATATATAATTGATATTAATTGATTATTTTCTAAATAAAATTTAAACATATATGAAAAATAAATTTTCATCATAAAAAAGAAATAAAAAAATCTACTGGGTGCATTCATAATTAAATAGTGGGTGCATTAATATAAATATTACCATAATTAACAAAAAAAATATAAATAACAACGGAATAAATTTTTTTTTTTAAATTCTACCGGGTGCCTGTGCACCCCCTCTCACTAAAGTAGATCCGCCCATGATGAATCGGGTAACAGGTCGAAGACGGGTAATGAGTATTAGTGCCCTACTCCTTAATTTATGTAATTTGGTATATGGGCCTCGTTATAATAAATAATTTAAAATGGTGCACCATTAATATTACAATTATATTAATTTTAAAAAGTGTCTTTTGCTACCAATAATTTTAGTGTTTTTAATACGTAGTGGGTGTGTATTAAGTATATTATCTTAATAGTCGTTAGTTTTTTATTTGGAATATTCAGATTTATTATGGATTTTTCTTTTGTTAGTATCTTTCCTAGATAGTGGTTAAATAAAACGTCCAAATATTTAAGTATTTTCGTAGCAATTAAAATGAAAGTCAATAAGAACGTGTTTAATTTTTTTTTGTCTGTGGTTGATTCACAAAGTGTATTAACGACAAATGTAAATGTGTGAAACTAATGAAAATTCTGCAGACTTTTTTTCCTACTGCTGCAGACTTTTCAACAACTATTTCATCATTTTTTTTTATTAAATTGATTTTTAATTACCAATTTGACAATTTTTTTATAAAGATAATTTAAATTATTGTTTAGCTTTTTAATTACTATGATAACCATTCCAACTGAGGAAAAAAAAAAGATAACCATTCCAGCCTTTTTCTTTATGAACATTTTTATTTGTATAATTGATGTTTAGTGACTTTATAAATTTATTAAGTAGCGACGTAAAACACGAGCTATGTATATCTTTCAATATTTTTCATCACAATATTTAAATATATAATTAGAATGAAGTTAATTAATACTCCATCCGCTCACACATATTAACTAAAAACACCATGTTCTAAAGATAAAAGATTTTAAGAAACAAAAGGCATATCTCTTTTATTATTAATCAAGATCGTGAATTACATCAAAATCTTAGACATTGAGATAAAACAAAAACATAATGCAAAATCATCAAAAAGCTTCAAATAAAAAGAAAAAACAATTATTCCATTTTTTTGCTACTGCTTGGACCGATCCAGTTATCAGATTCAGACTTAGAACTCATCACGAACTCTTGAAGAATCTGTGTCTCTTTTAAGAAAACTTGAGTACCATTTTGCTGAATCTTTCTCGTAACGTGTCAAATTATTCTTGAAATCAATGTAATAAAGTCCGAATCTGTTCTTGTAACCATCTTGCCACTCAAAATTGTCTAATAATGACCATACGAAATATCCTGTAACATTTACTCCATCTAGGCTGAAAAAAAAATTATGTGTAAAAGTATTTGTTAGATTCATCTTAAAAAAATTAATTTAATATTTATTTTTTCTACAAAATAAAAGTAAAAATATAAATAAATTACCAAATAGCTTCATTAAGAGCCAAAATATGCCTCTGGAGATAATATTTTCTGTTATGATCTTCAGTTCCAATTTCAATTGTATCCCCCTCCTTATCCTTATTAAGTTCTTCACCATATCCTTTAATATAATAACAAAAATACTTATATGTTAAAATAAAAATTATAAATATTGATTTAAATTTTCATCGGTAAATATATAGTCTATAAAATTACCATTTTCAGCTATAATAATTTCAGGATTATTGTATTTATCCTTTACATACTTCAAAAGCCTTCTAAGACCTTTAGAGTAAACAGCCATTGCAGCTGTTTTAGGCTGAAAAAAAAATAGAAAAAAATAATTAATTAAATTACAACAAAAAAAGCATAATATTTTTATATTAAATATGTCTCATTATTGTAAATCAATTACCTTGCTACCAATTTGATAACCTTTTGAACTTTTAGCTGCAATAAAAATTTAAAAAGTAAAAATTAAAGAATGATCTTCACATTTTAACCAAAAAAACTTATGTTAATAAACATTAAAATTCAAATCTTACGGTCAAATTCAGTAAGAGAATCTTGTTGCCAACTTGGTTGCGAAGCATCAAATGGATCTTTATGGTTAGAGAAAAATGAAGAATAATAATTAATTCCAACAAAATCAGCAGAATTCTTAAGTTTCCTCTTTTGTTCATCTGTAAATTTAGGTAATCTATGTCCCACAATATCCTTCATTGCTTGTGGATAATCTCCAAACGTCGTCGTATCCAAATGCCTATCAAAAAAATCATTACCTTTATAAATATACAAAAAAAAAATATTAATTAATTAATATTAATTAAAATAAATTACCATCCCATAACAAAGTCAAGAAGACGGCTAATAGATGCACCGTCTTGTGCATCTGCAAGATCATCTGCTTCGAACCAAGCTGGACTATGTGCGATACCAATCTTTCCTCCTTTACACTGTGGTGTCACTCAAAAACATTATATTAAAATCAAATATTTATTTGGTTAAATGATTTTATATAGAAATTATCAAATTAATGTACCTTTTGACAACTTCTAAAGGCTTCAACAGCTTCAGCATGAGATATAAGTAAATTGTGACTAACTTGATAAGCTTCAAATCCTGACCGTCCATCTTGACACAAATTGTTAACATATTTAGAACATCTTCCTGGTGCTTTTTTTCCGATATCGTAACCGGCACGACTAAACACCCATGGCTCGTTAAATGTAACCCAATGTTTTACTTTGTCACCATACTCGTTGAACACAAACTCTGAGTATTCTCTGAAGTCCTTACTATATATTGTACAAAAAAAAAGTTTCATGAGGCTTGAGTGATTATTAATGTTATATAAATTTTTATAACGAGTTTGATAATATTAACTTACACAATATTTGAGCTTAAAAAGCCACCATATTCATCTTCTAAATCTTGTGGTGTATCCCAATGGAAAACAGTTACGAAAGGAGTGATACCTAAATCATATTTACAAAAAATAAATGAGACATATCTATAAAATAAAGATAGTAATATTTATAAGAAAAATATAAATTAATTACCATTTTTCAAGAGCTCATCAATGAGGTCGTGATAGAACTTGACACCAGCTTTGCTAATTCCCTTAGACATTCTCCCATCTAATTAATCATTAATACTTTTAATTAAATTTTTTTTTAAAATACAAATATTAATGTACCACTTTTATTTTTTTTTTTAATTTATTGTTATGTATAAACTCACGAGGGAATATTCTTGGCCACGCAATAGAGAGTCTGAAAGCATCTGTGTTCAATCGTTTCATCAATTGAATATCCTCCTACAAATTTATTATTAATTCAACATTAAATCGTATAATTGGTTAATAAATAATAGAAATCTCTCCTTAAACTATAAATAATAAATATCAATAATATATCTTTGGAAAAAAGAAAACGAAAAAAAAATATATTATATATACCTTGTATCGATGGTAGAAGTCAACGGCCACGTCACCGTTATCACCATTGCATCTAGCTGATAATTTTTCAAAAATAAATAATTTAGTTACCTAACGATTAATTATATGATATAAATAGAGATGAATTAATTAGTAGAAATACGTACCAGGCTGATTTTTACAGTAAGTATCCCACAAACTTGGTCCTCTGCATCCTTCATCTACTGCACCTTCCACCTAATTAATCACAACAACAAATTAATACTCTGTTTTTTTTTTAAATGTCATTTTAGAATTTTTTACACAGTTTAATAAACCTTTTCTGATTTACCTAAAACAATCTAACTAATTAGATGTATTATCAAAATTATTATAATAATTTTTTTTAATTATTTAATGATCAAGGGTATTATTGGTATTTATTTGTATAAATTACTTCGAAAATCTAAAACGACAGTTAATTTGAAACAAAAAATATGTCTAAAACAACATTTAAAAGAAACGAAAAAAGTATCATTTTTTTAGTTTACATAACTTTATATCCAAGTCAAATATTAAAAAAAAATTATTTCACCTTGTAAAAGTGACACAATAATAGGGGAAGTCAATATAATTAATATTTGAATGGTATTTTGAAATATATATAGTTTTTCCGGTGATAACACGATATATACAAATCAATTAAAAAATCGTTATAATATAATTATGTAATATGAACCTGGTATGCAGCAGTAGCTGTGCCGAAAAGAAAACCTTTAGGGAAACTTTTCCGGCTAAGAGTATCGGTAGGTGGGCAGACCGGTCCAGCCGCAGT
>KE153253.1:2377-18451 GCA_000411095.1 Aethionema arabicum
AATTATCTTATAAAAATTGGTTTATTGTATAAATTAAAAACTAATTTAATAAAATAAAATAATTAAATAACTCAATAAATAAAAATAGTGTTCTCTAACAAAAAATAAAAACGATATTCAATGTTTTCTACTATGAAAAATTAAAAAGCTATGAAATATTTTGAAAATTTTATTTGAAAACGATATTCAATGTTTTCTTTTATGGAATACCATCTTATCTATTATAAGGATCTTCAATCTATGTCTTGAGTAAACTCTAGATATAACCACATATAGTTGTCCATACGAAAACACTGGTCTACTAAAAATAAACCCACATTAGATAGTGTTTGACCTTGACTTTTATTAATCGTCATTGCAAATGCAACAAACATTGGAAATAGTCTATGCTGCATTCGAAAAAGTAACTTTGTTTCTGATGGAGTTATCAACATCTTTGGAATAAACACTTTCTCACTAATCTTGTTTCCTATAATTACTTGAGCTTCAATAATATGATCAAGCAACTGAGTAATTTGCTTTTAAAGAAGCACGAATCTTCGCATTCTACAAAACATAAAATTAGAAAAAATATTAAAAATAAAATATTATTATAAATTAGCTTTTAAGTTTATACATTTTGACAAAAAAGTAGATACATTTTCGTCAACAAAAACTAATTCTAATGTTTCTCCAAAAGTTCAACGAAAACTAATTCTAATGTTTCTCCAAAAGTTCCAAACGTTTGTTTCCACTCCAAAACTTTTATTTTGATTTTCCATTGTGTTTGGAAAGGTTTCAAATCACAAATATTTGTAAAATAAGACATCTGAAATTTAGAATGAAAATTCAGTTGTATTGAAAATAATCTAATGATGAGTAACTTTTATGATGAGAATTGTAATGTATGTGATGGCCAATGTTTTTCTTCTAATGATTAGTTTTCTAATGGCACAGACTACAAACCAACGTTGTATTTAAAATTGATCTCAAATAATATATATGAGATATTTATACGTCATTATTTATGACTATTTATTGATAGAATACAGGAGTATTTTGTTGCAATACTTTAGATATGCTTATTAAGATTGTATCCCAGATTTTGTAAAACAACTCTGGTTATATATACTCTTGTACATTGATGAATAAACTCATCGTATCAGAGCGAATTAGCTCCTGATTTTTCTCTCTTTTTCTTTCTCATCTTTTTTCTTCTCATCTTCTTCTTTCTAATGGCGGCTCCCACTGCACCTCAAGCACTTGAAAGGGCGTTTGGTGTTACAAACATCAAATCCCATATACCTCTTATTTATGACATGTTTTTAATAGCAATTTTGTAGAAAATTGTGACTAAATGATCTACCAATTATGATTTACTTTCTGTAACAAATTATGACTATTTTTGTGACGTAGTTTTTAACAATTATGTCATTATTTGAATACAATTGAGAATAAAATAATATCACACCTAATTACGATTAATTACTGATTTAAGTTGGCCACAAATAGTTATGGATTTTGCAAAAAAAATGTTTGTCACTACAAATTGTCACGAATCTGTGACATAATTTTATTGTGATGATTTTATTGCAACTATTAAAATTAAATCACAAATTCGTCATAAATCACTTTATTGTGGCGAAATTAAGATTATTGTGTTGAATATGACCTCACAATAAAATATTTTCTTGTAGCTGAATTTTTATAAAAACAAAAGATAATATATTTGTCATAATAATCTAGACTTGTATCAATTATGTTTATTCATGGTCACTAGTTAAACACATCATACATTACACCATTTTAATCATCTATATCAACCAATAATGAACATCAATCAACCACATAGCATTCAACTGTTTATTTCTTCCATGATAAGTCATCTTAAAACATTTACAATTTAGGACAAATTAGTTTGATCAAATAAGTTGCAACAATTGTTTCAAGCAAAAACCTAACCATCAATTGAACAATTCACTTCAAATTAAACATCCGACTTTAAGAGGTGAAAGAACAACATTCAAAGTTAAGCTTTTTCTCTTTCAAACCCTAACATTTCAGATTTTATTCCTAATATTTCTCTCTCCACGATACAATCATTGTCACGACCTCAAAACCCCCAAGAAACCTTCGCAAAACTACTATGGTTCCCAAGATATGACACACAACCATATAGTCAGACTTCGACACAATATAATTAGAATATGATTCCACAACCTAAGCATTTCATACTCCTGAATATCCTTAGAGACATGGCTAAAAAGCTAAGACCACCACACGTGATCCCATCTCTTCAAACTAACATTATCATTTGACCCTTGCTTTTTTACTTCACATCACATTTTTTTTTTCACATCATTTTCTATCTTTTCCACCTATTAATTCAACACTCTTTCAATTTTTTTTAATCTTTCAATAGTTTTGTTTAATTAAATTCAATAGCCCACTACTTTTTTATATATTTTTAAAATGATTAAAATAGACACAATTTTTTAAAAATAATTAAACAGACATAGTTATTATTGACAAATAATAAGAAAATTATGATAGGAATGATTTTTTTATATGTGTACAAATAAAATAAACGAAGTCTCTTTTAATAGAGTTTAAAATATTATGAATTTTCATGTAATTGTTATTTTTTTAAAAATTCATTTACATACAATAAATGATCGTAAATACATAAACGGGATAAAAAAAATCTATACAATTTTAGTAACCAATCATTATTTGACAAGTGTCATAATTATAAAAAAAAAACAAAAAACATAAAAATTAATAACGATTAAACACATTTGAATTTATTCAACATCAAATAATCCACACCATATTTTTTTTTGATTCAACACCTTTATTTTCTAAATTAAACAGTTGAAAATTTTATTCAATAGTTTCATTACAAATAGTCTTAGGTGTATTTGTAACGTCTCACGCTCTCGTAATCGCCTCTCGCTTTCGTAATCGCCAAAACCAAAATAGAGAAGAGAAAGAGACACATTATTTTAACGAGTTTCCCTACTAAAATTGAGGTACATCTCGGTGGGATTTCAACCCACAATCCACTATTTACTTTTGAGATTTTTACAGAGAGAAAAATTACAAAGTTTGATCGAAACTTGATCAATTTAAATAGAAGAAGACGCAGTGTATCTATAGGTCGTTATATTAACTTATATAACAACCTATTAAATGAACTTGGGCCTAATTCTTCATTTCTCCTTTCGCAAGTTCTTGGGCCTCGTGTTGGGTTTTTGTTTTTAGGAAGTCCATCGTAGCTTCTTAGACAAAAACACTTCATAAAACTTTCCCTTTTTGTCTTGAAACCCTAGCTTACCAAAGAAACACTTTGTCTTTTATGTTCTCTCTCATCGCCTAGCGAAACTATGGCTGAATTTCCTTAGAACCGTGACAGCTCTGCATCTGTTCATCTTTCCCGATGAAACCCTTTGAGCTTTTGGCTCTTCTTCCTTCTTTCTCTCGAGAATCTGATTTCTCAGTTTCTTCTTGTTTGATTCCGAGTTTCTAAATGTTTGATCTTTCTTTAGATCTCGTTATCTTCTTCTGTTTCTAAGCTTCCCCTAAGCTAAAGCTACTCCGATCTGACTAGATCCAGAGGTACTAAGCTCGCCGTTTAAACCTTCATGGTTTCTCAGCTTCTGCAAAACATGAAAAATTCCCAACTAAGGTAGTTTTTCCCCTTTTTTACCTCGCTTTACTCTTCATTTCTGAACCTTGAAATGAACCAATTTCTTCTTAGATTAGGACTGGAATGTATCTGCATGTTGATTTATGAACTTGTTTGTTGTTTTAATTGTCTGTTTAGTTTGAGATCTTCATCTTCCTATACTTAGTAGTGATAATCATAGAAAAACCCTCTTTTTGACCTTTTAGAATGAGATGTATAAAGAAAACATTTCTCCTCCTTCCTTGTTCTGATTTTAAATCTCGTCCATAAACTATAAACTGTTTCTAGTCCTCTGTTTTTTTCTTTTGCATGATTCTGCAACACAAAACATAAAACCCAGAACAAAGAATTTTTTTAGCTTCAGATGGTCATGATACTTCCTTGTAATCACAACCTTATTCATCATGTGCCTCTTGACTTGTGTTGAGGAAACTAGTTCCTCTAATCTTGTTTACGCAATTTTGTTGTCTCTGACTTGAAACAAATTACGTTGTAACTTCAATTCCCCTTAGACTGTTCTTAGCTAAGATTTCTTGAATTGAACTGGTTGTCTCTTACTTGAAACTCGAATTACCTTGTAGTGTCAATTCCCCTTAACATTCTCCAAGCTCAGTCTCCAATATAGGTAATTTGTTTCTTATTATTTCTGAACTTGCTCCATCTTGGGTTGTATCAATTGTTCCTTCTAGAAAATATAGACATCCCCTATATAAACCAGTTAAAACTTTTTTACCACTTTTCTTCTTGTAAAATCTCACCCTATACTCATCTCCTGAATACTTACATCCACCTTTTACTAAACTACCATGTGAAATGGGACTCATGCTTATATCTGGAGCATATCTCACAGATTTATGTATTACATGTTGTCTGTTAGGTCTAGTGATTCTGATTTTACGAATACCTTTCACTTGCTTGTACGTATTGTTTCCCATCAATACTTGAGGTCCTTCAAACTCTTCTAAATCAAATAAAACTTTCTTATCTTTTGTGATGTGAAAACTAGCTCCAAAATCTAAAACCCATTATGAGCTTGAATTTTTTAAACTTGATGTGAGCACCAATGGTTCTGCTATCTCCCTAGCTACATTAGCTGAGTCATTTGATTTCTTTTTGCCCTTCTCTCGACAATCCTTTTTCCAATGACCTTGTTTACCACATACAAAACAACCATCATCACTTTGGTATTTCTTTCTTTTTCCTTTTTCCCCTTGCTTTTCACCTTGTCCTTGAGGATTACCCTTTGAAACATACAAACCCACACCATTCTGCGATGTTTTGTTTAGAAGTCCATTTTCCATTAATTCAACTTCCTTTGAATAAACTTGTCCAATTATGTATTTAATCGTGACCTTGAATTTGCTACTACAAATTTTCATGGTGTCTACTAGTGTCTCATACTGTTTTGGTAAACTAGCTAATAGTTGAAGAGTTTGATCATCTCAGAAATCTTAACATCTAGACATGTCAATTCTTGCACTAATTTTTGAAAAACATCAATGTTTTCTACCATGGATTTGTTTTCATCCATCTTGAAGTGATTAAACCTCTGCGTAAGATACAAACCATTTGGCAATGACTTTGTTTGATATTCAACTTCTAGTGCCTTCCAAATTCCCAATACAGTAGGTTTGTCCATTACTGTTGTTAGAATGAAATCTGATAAGCTAGCACATAGTAGATTCTTAACACGTTTTTCCTTTTTCAGGGATAAAGGATCAATAGGTTTGTCTACTGTGATAACACCATCAATACCACTTTCTGCTACATTGGAAGTTTCTGAAGGTTCCTCTAAAGGTCTTTCTAAACCCATGATCTTCATTGTTCCTAGAAATTTGAATTCCCACAATTTGAAATCAATATTGCCATCAAATTTTTCCATATCTAATGTTGCATTTACCGGTTCCATCTTGTTACTCGAATTAGTGATTATAATACAATATTTGATATTGAAACAATCTGATTTTATTTTATCTTTTCGTTAGTGACCTGATCTTTCTTTATTGGGGTTCTTGTAAGGTACCTTTTCTGAATCTTGCTGGAATCTGAACGCTTGAGATGCGGTTGCAGAATTTTCTTTGGCAATGGCGAATTCGTGATTTGAGCACTTTTCTGCTGAGAATCTTACTAGATTCAGAACAACCTCAGAAACTTCCTACTGCTTCCCCAAATCAAAATTAGAAAGATAAGACTCGTATCTTTCAATTAATTCTCTTATGCCTTTCTTGCATCTTTCTTTCGATCTTCTTGCGGAATTTTACTTGCCCGTGTGCCTAGATCTCTGATACCACTTGTGACGTCTATCGCTCTCGTAATCGCCTCTCGCTTTTGTAATCGCCAAATCCAAAATATAGAAGAGAAAGAGACACAGTATTTTAAGGAGTTCCCCTACTAAGTTTCAGGTACATCTCGGTGGGATTTTAACCCACAATCCACTATTTGCTTTTAGGATTTTTACAGAGAGAGAAATTACAAGGTTTGATCGGAACTTGATCAATTTAAGAAGAAGAAGACGTAGTGTATCTATAAGTCGTTATATTAACTTATATAACAACCTATTATATGAATTTGGGCCTAATTCTTCATTTCTCCTTTTACAGATTGGGCTTTTGTTTTCACGAAGCCTATCTTAGCTTCTTAGACAAAAACACTTCACAGTATAGTGAGAGTTACCAACTATTACAAAAATTTATTTGTTCAAAACATATGTTTTACTTACTACTACTATAAATACTAAGCTCTCTTTTTTTCTTTTTCCTCTTGATCTCTATGAAGATTTTACAAGTTTGATTGGTCAAATCAAATAATTTACATAAAGCTAGTATCAAATTTAAAATTTTCAAACACTAAAAAAATAACATATATCTAATTAAAGTTATGGTCAATAACAGAACATGATTTAAAAGTACTATAACTAAACTATTATAGTAGACAACAAAATAATAAATTAGAAAAGTTAAACTATAATTAAATTATAAAACCATATTTTTAGTATACAACATAAAATTATCTCAACTAATCCAATTATATATTCTAACATATTACATTTCAATTATTATTAAAGTTTTTCACGCTATTGTAAACATTGTTGACGAAGAGTTTTGTTTACAGTATATGTTATAACATATACTATAAAGTTTTTACATCACAATTGATTTATAACATATACTATAAAGTTTTTCGTGATAAATAAAATATTAAATAAACACTTGATCATAATATAAATTTTTTGTTGATATCATATCCCGCCTTTGACTGCATAAAATAAACGGGAACCATTCCTATTTTAAACCGTTATTATCTCAAGTTCTAAATATTAATTGAAAATAGTTTATTATTATTTACATAATTTTTTTCCAATATTTACATAATTTAAACGTAAGAATGCTACATCTTTACATTTAAAAAAACATTTCAAACAAATATTATTGATTTATGATCAGATCGGATGAATCTTATATTCTAGTAATCCATCGGATGAATCTAATATCCCAATAATCCAACTACATTAGTTCACTTCTTCGTTAGTCTTGTTTCTAAAAATTGATTAAAATGTGTTGTAGTCTGATTTTGAAAACATTTATTAAAATATGATATACTTCATATTCTTTTTTTAAGAAAAACATCATATATTGGTTGATATTGACATAGTTACAATCACAATATCACACTGATACATATAAACATTAATCATTATTCATAAAATTATTTAACTTCAAACTTATACATAATCTTCTCCACATTCTTTTTAATCGTGCGGTCTTCATGGGAGTGTGTATGCTGGAAAAAAAACATCAAACCAAACTATATAGTTTAGTTTATCAACATTTCACATTTTTCAAAAAAAAACCATTTCACTCATTATAATGTTTGTTTATTTATTTATTATGTTAGCACAATATATTACTATATTTACATCTTTTTGATTAATGTAAAGCTGAAAGTTTATTTCTTCAAGAGGTTAAATCTTTCCATAAATACAAATATAATTTAAAATATTTTCTTAGAAAAAATGGTATATATTTAAAGATATATATTTGAAAAACCCGATTCATATAACCAAAAAACTATAAACTTACTAGACTTGAACTTTTAAATATAAAAAAAAACTAAAATATTAAATTATGTTTAGAAAATATAATACATATATACTCACAACTTTTACAAACAAATATTTTATGGATAAAATATATTATTATTATTATTATAAAAAATGCATAGTTATTTTTATAACATCATTTTAGCTCACAATCACATATGGTTTGAATCGAAATGTCATGAAATGTGTGATGTCCACTATCCCACAGTAGTTATTTAAATATTGTTTTCTTGGTTTTCTTATAAAATATTTTAGTTTTTTTTATAATTCAAGAATTAATTTTTATAATACATTTTTCCAATTTTAATTTAACTTAATTTATGAGATATGTGTATTTTATTAAAATTGGTATAATCCTGTAAGAAACACGAGGTAACACGAGGTTCCAACTCAAAACCAATTGCAAAGTCAATATTGATCTCTTTAATCAATGTGAGATTCCAACAAATTCATATGTGTATTTTATTAAAATTTGTTAAATGCTTATAAATACTTACGTCCGCAATTGACAATGAATGAAGTAGCCCATAAACTTATATACTAGTCAATATTGGTCTCTTTAATCAATGTGGGATTCTAACAAATTCATATGTGTATTTTATTAAAATTGGTTAAATGCTTATAAATACTTACGTCCGCACTTGAAACCAACAGGGCGGTTAGCGAAATTGCAGCGTTTGGGGATAGTAAGAGCAATCTCCGGCTGCACGCCGGAAGCCTTTGCCGTGTCCGACAATAGAACGGCGCAAAGACATTTTGGATTCTGAGCAAATCTTTTCACCTGAGCGCAACATGCTCCTGGCACGGCGGCCTCACTGTCCTGAGCCGCTCCAGCACATGGGGCCAACTTCATCGCCTCATTATCCGGCGAAGATCTACCACACTCCCCTGCTCCCTCAGCAATTCCGACAAGGAGGATCAGGCCTAAAACGCAGAGGTATTTCACCAAAGATGCCATTTTTTTCAAATTTGTTTTGAGAAAGTGAACTAATTTGGAGCTGAAAAGTAAACCCGAATTGTGTTTTAGTGAATTGGTTTGTGGGTTTCAATTGGATTGGTAAAGGATTGGTTTTTATAGCGGAAACTAAATTGAAATTTGAAGCACTAATTAAGGTAGTGGAGAAAGCACTTGAGAATTAAGGAGGTAGTGTTGTTACCAACAACGGAGATTCCAGGTGTTGATGTACGAGAGATCCAATGAAACAATCTTATAATGTTTTATTTCATATTCAAATAGGATAGTGGATTTGTGGGAGTTGTGTCATCACCGACTTAATTTAGAGGGAATTAAAGTTTTTGATATTTTAAAAGTGGTGTTAATTGTAGAATATATTAGTATAATGAGTTTTTCTTCAATTGTTTGTGATACTACTTTGGATTTCTGATTTAGAGTTTAGTAATATGAGGTAAGTTAGAGGTAATTGGTAAGAGTATGTCGAGGCTCATGATTCAACCCAATCGATTCTGTTTCATTCTTCTCTTCCTCCTTTCCGACCTTACTGCAGTGATCTTGAATAGGAATCCTACAACAATAGATAAATCTCCATAAATATACCACTAGATCGAGCACCCGTGATTTCGGTAAAAATCTTCGCTTTATGATGTCTAGGGGTTTAAAGGTGTTTACATTATTATTTATGTCAATCATAAGTAATATTATTTAACAGTAAAAACCCTATAATAACAGTCACAACAATCAACAACCCTAACTTGGTATGTTGGACCGGGTATTCCAAAAATCTATGAATGTATTTTTATAGTTATTTTTAGAAATGCAACAATACAGTTAAGTCACTAAGGGTGAAAAAAAAACAATTAGTGAAAACGAATAGCCAAAGGGTTTTGAAAATGATATTTAGAGTGTTTTTTTTTGTCTCTTGACCACAAATCAGTATCATTAGCTGAAGCATAAATCAAATGTAGAAATGCAGTCACTGCTGCACCAGACGAGGCTCACATGAAACCAAATAGAAGAAATTACAAGAAGGAACCACTAGACCAATTTTATTCCGATATATTTTAGGGTTGCTCATGTTTTCTTTTTTTTTTTCTTACTTCTTACGCCTTCACATAAGAAGACACAAAGAAAATTGAAAATGTCATTGCCAATTTTTGTAAAAAGTTTGGTCGGTTAATTCGAACGATGCGCACCAAAATTTGAACAACATCCAAAACAATTTTGAGCTTAGGATTACTTAGAAAATCATGAGAACGGATTAGTTGACATGCAATTGAGTTGATATTTGTTTGACCTTATATCAATCACTAATCTTTTAATCATGCAATTCATTAACATTTATTCTCGAATTTGATTACATTGATACTTAACATCTTCTGGCTTATTATACAAAGTTTTTATCCACATTTGAAAGCATATAAGTAGAACTAGGGTCTACTGTATATACCTCGTGATCTTTATTGTCACATATGTATATGCAGTAAATGAACTAAAAGACATAAAAGCCCACAAAAATATATATGATTCCCTTTAGTTAAACCCAATAATGTAAATCGAAAAAAAAATTGTTTAATATTTTTACTTTTACCAAAAAAAAAAAATAATAATGTAAATCGAAAATCAAAAACATCAATGATGGCATTTAGAGTTAAGAAAACAATCAACCGACCTGATACCATCTATGAATAAATGTCAACTATGTTTGTAACATTCCGTGTTAGAGGAGATGGTGGTGCATGACAATATTAAAATAATTGATTAGATCACCTATATCACCAAAATGCATTTAGCTTTTCCGTCACACGTTCTCTTAGAACTCCACAGTAAAACGTGTTTAAAGTGAATTAGTTTCAGATAAATGACCTACTCGATAGGATTAGTCGTCAAATCTTTCAAACTTCTCGGACTAGCGTACCAACTGTCAGACAGGATGAACCCAATAAACAGTAAATGGGCCTGGAGAGAGGTGGCCCATGGTACAGACAATCAAAGTGTTATAATATTTATTATGTCGTTACCTCATTGTATCGACCACAAACTAGATCTAATAACCACACATGATATACATCGTACACATTACTTTTTTTTCCTATATATGTTTCACATTTGTAGTCAATTTTCTTTAAGTAGTAACTTTGCATTTATAGGAACTTCTTTAAATAGATTCTTTAAATTTCTTTAAATAACTTCTTTACTTAGTTAATGCATAAACTTCTTCCTTGCTATTAATATCTAATTCTCCTACTAGTATCAAGTAAGTCTTCTAACATTATCATGCTTATATATGTCGATCACATGGCAGAATGATAGTAGTAAGTTACCGTTGATCTAATCTTGACACTGTAGTTCGACTCTACATCACTGCAGTGTACACCTATTTGACTATTGGATTAACCTTGTGATCCCAAAAAGTGATTACAAAAAATATGATCATGTATTATTTTATCTTTTTTTTCCTAACCTTATCCAAATCTAGGGATGTCAAGTAATACAATAAACTGCTTTCCCCTTCAACTAGTTAGGTTCTATATCTGTAACCCTAAAAATAAATTTCAAGGGTGACAAAGATCAAGTTATTGCGGTTTTGACGATGCGTTCTATCTATAAGCTTAGACTGCAACATCAACACAAATCACAATCTATAATATTTTCCCTAATCTACACCCAGTTTTGCAGCCTAGCCTTCTTCCTTTAAACTGCTCATCTCTAATACTTGTTAAGTTTTATTCGGCTTTTTGAATATTTTTATTTAGTGCTATAGACTCAAAGTGCAATGGACTTTCTTCTTTAAACTACTTCTGTTTCTTTTATTAGCCCAACTGACTTGAATCTTCGGCCCAACAAGCTCTTCCGGTTTACCTTAACCAACAAATCTTCCGGTTTACCTTAACCTACAAACTCTTCCAGTTTACCTTAACTGACAAGCTCTTCCGGTTTACCTTAACCGGCAAACTCTTCCGGTTTACCTTAACCGACAAACTTTACCTTAACCAACAAGCTCTTCCGGTTTATCTTAACCAAGATTTCTAAACCAAATTTCTAGCATTAACCCATAAACTTAACACACTTACTAACCGGTAAATATGACGTTGAAACTTGAAACCTCAAAGTTAAGTTTGTTATGAGAATCTGACTCATTCACAACCAATATTTACTTTGGGTTATAACATGCGTTTCTTATGACCAAATTTAATTTTTACGTACAATATTACTTTCTTTCATCACTGAATATAAAGTTAAAGCCACCAAATGCGTCAAACATATGACAACAACGAAATAATACTTAGTGGAAGTTAAGAAAATTCTTCACAATCAAATATCATCTCAAACTTTTCTTCTTTCTTTCTATCAAACATCATTTTCAACACAAGAATATAAATAATAAAGAAGAATCACAAGATTTTATTAGAAATCAGTTTAGTAAACGAGAGCTTCATTATTTCATATTGCTTTTAAAAAAATCAAAATAGTATCGGTTCTTGATAGAGACGTAACGCCTTATGTTATATGTAATAAGACTTCTTGTTGAAGCAAACACTTTATACTTTATATATAATATATATCAATTATAAGTCACGTTTATTGTATGTTGGTGGTGAATAAGAACATATGATATGAATTCATTTCACATTGAGATTCTCAATTCCCAAACTTGTGATCAAACAGTCATGATTATTCACACCTATTTACATCATTTATTTATGCTACATATATTTATCTTAATTAATTTCCTTTTTATATGTTTTGTTTATATAATGATACATTTTTTATTCTATATTTTTATCTTTCTTATATAGAGATAAAGAAAATATCGTTTTTAATAAATGAATTAAAGGAATATATATATATTGACTCTTAAATATACACTAAAAAACTTGTCTAAATGTTAAAATATTTTCGCTTAATTATTTGATTAGAAACTTATTTAATCAAGAACATGTAAAAAAATTTCGACCAATATATCCCGTCGAACATTGGTTGATTAACCTAACGACAATTCTAGAAGTATTTTATATCCAAGACACAATTTTTCATTAAATTTTGTTTTATTAACATCCATTAAAATTTATTTTTAGATGTATTGGACGCGAACTAATTTTTATATTATAGTTCTTATTGAAAATTTAATCAATAAAAAAAATTTTGGTCGTGCATTCTCTCCGTCTAGGCATTTGGGTATTCGTTCGGTTTCGGTTTGGTATTTTCAGTTTTTCGATTCGTCGATTCCATAATTATAGGATCCAATAGGATCCTTATAGATATTGGTTGGGTTCGAGTTCCAGTTTGGTTTCCGCTTAGATATTAATAATATCTAAAAAACAATTACCTAAAAAACCGAAAAATACCTGAAAAACTAAATCAATATAAAAAAACTGAAAAATACCTCCCTACATTTTCTTTGTTATTCTAATAAAATAATATCATATATATATATATATATATATATATTCTTATATATATATATATTCTACGGCCGACTTAAATTTATATCGTGAAATAAATACCATCTATTTTAAAATCAAACTCGAGCTCAAATCTAAAATACTTGATACAATTTTATCGTTTAACTATATATCTTTTTTTTTTAATACAATTAAGTATAGTTATTAAACACATAATTTGGTGTTAGATGATTGAGTAAGTAGTGGCTGCAGCACTAAGAAGAAATGAGTAATCCACTTTCCTCAACCATAGCCACAGAATTCCATTAATTAATAATCCAACACATCATAAGAGTTGACTATTAATCCAACCACTAATTCTTTTTCCTTTGTCAAATTATTATTGGACCATCTCATTAAACTATTATATACATTTCGTTTTGAGATTATGTTTTTGGTTTTGGTAGCAAATCCACTAAAGACTCACAACTTTTCAATTGATAATGATCATAGACAAATTCAGCCATAGCCACTCAAAACTCATTTAATTAAGACTATGATTGAATCTATTTTTGGTTTATATTAGGATAAATTACTCCCTCACACATTTATCGAAATTTTTGATTTTTTTCTAGAAAATTTAAAGTTTTTTATATAAAACTATTGTCAAAGTACAAAGCATGTAGTGATGGTCGCGAAACCAAAAAGATTGAAAGCAAAAGAAATAGAAAAAATATAATTTTATTTAACAGCGATTTGGCACACAAGTCCGGTCGAATAGACAAATTGCTGCACAACCCGCACCATGGTAGATTCGAATCCGGATGGCTAGAATATCAGAGAGAAACATTTTATCACTGGATTACCTTGTTCGGACAATCTAAAACTATTTAAAAATGCTAGATTTTTTTTTGTCAGCATGGAGTTTAAGAAAATAAATCTAGCATGCACCTTTTACCTTTTACTCTACAAATTCACCGCTAGACCAACTAAATATTACTTAGGAATTGGCAATATGTAAACTAAAACTTCTAAAGTTCTATACGGTAAAAAATATATAATATAAAGTTTTTTAGATCTAGGATTAGTGGTTACAGTAATTAAGCAAGTGATTAGTACTGTTGTTATAGTTGGACTAATATGATTATTTTGTAAGTGTTATCTCTCTTTGCCATGTGATGAGTGGTTATAACTAAGTTGTAATGTTAGACTCCAATATTGATAGTTTACAATATGGTGGCAGTGGTTAAAATCATTAATAATTTAATAGCTAAATTAAAATGTGATAAAAATCATCTTTTGTTTTTTCAAATGTGGCGGCATAATCATAATTTCTCATGAATTGGTAAAATATATCATAACCTACAAAACGAAACTAAAATACAATAAAATATATCACCATCTATGCTGTCATCACATCCATGTGGATTAAAATCCACAAAACTCGAATTGAAGAGAACTATTATAACCACAAGACTAATATATCAAGAGTATAACTTTATTTTTATGTCATTATATTTTTCTCTAGTATGGTAAATCGTGTTAATTCATAGTTAAGTTAATATTTTTTAGATTGAGTTAGTTTGTGTAAATCGTGTTTGTGTATGTTTAGTTGTCATTGGTGACCAACAATGACCGACACCAATAAATCTACAACAACAAAATTAAGTTTGTTTATGTATCTCTAGTTTGATGATCAACAAATCTAAATTTCTTAACAACATAATTGAACAAAAAAATTCACAGACAAATCGTTGATCCCACAACTACAAAACAAACATAAATTTTTGTAGTTGTCGTCTCTCACTATCTAAATATATCAATCAAATTCGAGTACAAACTAGATCCATAGTTTTGTAGTCTAAAGTCAATCTTTATTATGCTTGTGATACCTCCATAACCCAGTACTTTTCCAAAGCTAAAATTCATAGATTAGTTTTTTTATAGTACTTTTCCAAAGCTATATTATATAGAGAAGTTTCAGGTATATTGTTTTCATATCTTTTTAAGTATATAATTGTTGTTACAGAAATCAAACAACAGAAATCTGGAGTGGATTTCGAATATGCGGCGACTCGACTAACGAGAGGCAGCTTGAATGCTTATGATTGAGAGTAGAGATAGACCTGAGATTTGGTTGATTTTAGACAAAAAAAATTCAAGACAAGGAAATATGTAGAAATATCTTTATTGATTATTTTATCACAAGATAGTTTCATACAAGAAGTTTCGGATCCCCCTTTTTAGGGTTTTACATTGGTATTTTATACTAAGCTGATCAACCACGCCGCCCTACATTTGCACGCTATTTGGACTCGGTCTTCCGCTTTCTTCGCCGCAGACAGGGTGAGTGGAGACTGCGCTGCTTTGACCGTTGACCGCTTTCTCCTTTGTTGGGCCGGGCTTCTTGGATTTTAGGTCTTGCTTGCTTCTTAGATTGCGGACCGATCCGGGTCGGGTCCGGTATCATCAATTGCCCCCAGCTTCTTGGGTTGCGTTGCGGAGCCCGGGAAGCGTTGGTCTTCTATTCTTTTGAATTCTCCCCTTCATGTGTGGGATTCGGTTGTTGATCTTTATTCGAATATTTGTTGCGGACTGTTCGCGTTTTTTTCAGCGGTTCTTTTGGGGATTTTGAATTTGAAAGCTATCTTTATATAGTTGCTTCGCCCTTCCCTTAGTAATTATTGTGTTTTCTTTCGTGTGAGGCTTCCAAGGTAACCGTTCAGTTTCCTCGTGGCTCGCTTCTTTTTTATTGTTGTGTACCCGAAATCCGGAGTGGATTTCGAATATGCGGTGGTGAAGGTTCCGACTCCCCTAGGTCCGTCCGCGACAGCGCTGGTGGCGGGACATCAGTCGACGGGAGTTCTTTTTCTTCCCAGCATCTGGGGGTTTGTCCTTCATGGCTTTGGACGAGTTTCGCATTCGCCACAAGATACCTAGGTCGATTGACCTATATACTGATTTGAGT
>KE153256.1:0-15382 GCA_000411095.1 Aethionema arabicum
TAACTTTTTTTGGACAAAAAGATTAACTTTTTTAAATATGGAAATATATTTAAAAAGGAAAAAATGTTTAGATGGGGTCCCACTCGTTTTTTGAATGGGGCACTAATTAATTTTTGTTTGTAATTAATTAAAAAAAAAAACTAAAGAAAAAAAGATATTCAATAAATTGAGTGGGGTCCCAGCCCACCCCTCTCTCTTCATTAAATCCGCCCCTGTCCTCACCAACTGCGACGAAATTCTACAATATGAGAGGTAAAAACATTAATTATATTTAATACTTAATCAATTATATTTTGATTTGATATGTATACTAACATTATTTATATATTGATAGGATTTGGACAGAAGCGATGCGGTATCAGTACAGGGGCATATCAGAAGATCATCTTGAACAACTAAAGCGGGATAATTTTGCTCTATGGCTTTCAAAATATGTGAGTGTATATGAATCAAATTTTTTTGACAATATAAAGTATATGCGTAAGACTAACATTGTTTTTAATTTATATAAGGTATATGGAGGTTTGAGCAGAGGCGAAGTGTTTCCCGATTGGTTATGGAAGATTGTGGTTGGACCAAACCAAGTGGCCAACTCATGTCGAAGATATTGTAGTCGAGAATATGCGTTCGCAATTGAACGGAGAGGGCGCTCAAGGACGACTTATGATGCTGGTGTATCATCTTCATGCGGTGATGATGTGTACTACGGAAACATCAAAGAGATTCTAGAAATCCAGTATCCGGGGATGGTAGGATTGCGGTGCACTGTTTTCTATTGGGATTGGTATGACAACACTCTTGACCGTGGGGTGAAAATCGACGCATTCGGGGTAACATCGGTGCATTCACAAAGAAAACTTAGAACCTATGATCCATTTATTCTTGCTGCTCAAGCTGATCAGGTATATATATATGTTAATATATATATATATATGTACTCATTTTGTTTCCATTTTTTTAATACGCTAACAATCCATTTATTCTGTTTTCATTTTTCAGGTTTCCTACATTCGTTACCCTCGAGTAACATATCGAGACGATCCGTGGATCACTGTAACATCAATCCACCCTAGAGCCGGAGTACACGGGAGTTCAGATCAAGACCCAATGCAACCCCGCACTATCATGAACCTAAGTCCAACCGAAGATACAGGAGATGTTCAACTTGTGCTCGACGGGAACGCGTTCGGGGACGATGCAATTGTCCACCCCCAAGCAGAGGTTGTAGTTGGAGAGTTCGACGAAGATTCCAACGAAGATTCTGATGATGATGATGATGGTGATGAAGATGACGAAGATATGTAGTATATATATATGTGTGTAATTTTTAATTACTAATGATTGTTGGTAAAAATGTACAAAGAAAATGTACAAAAATGTACTTCCGAGAATCACTCACTGCCAAAATGTACAAAGAAAATAAAGTAAGTTGTGTAATAAAAACAACTTGTATTTGGATGGTTTAGCTTTGTTTATTCTTCTTCCTCTGTCTCCAGCTTGTCGTCTTCTGGAACACGGGCAAAGCTTAAAGAGGATGATGCGAAGGTGCGGAAGATGTTTGAGCGGTGGATGGTTAAGCACGAAGCGAGTTACAAGGATGATATCTGGGAGAAGGAGAAGCGATTCAAAATCTTCATGAGTAATTTTAGGCGAATGGAAAAGTACAACTCAAATCCCAAAAAGAGAGGTAAGCTGGCGTTGAATCAATATTCGGATCTAACTTGGGACGAATATGTAGATACGTGCAGTAACCGATGGAAATAAGCCTAATTTGAGGCTAATCGAAAAGCACAACTCAGATCCCAAACATGCAGGGTTATACGCAGGGGTTGAATTTTTATTCGGATCTAACGTGGGACGAATATGCAGAGGGGTAACCGATATAAATAAGCGTTCTTGTGTTTGCTTTTCTTATCAACAGTTTATGGGAGACTAGTAATTTATGGTCATTATTATGTCTCTTGTGTTTGCTTTTGTTATCAACAGTTAGTTTATGGGTTAATTGGAGTTTGGTTTGATGTGAGTATTATTTGCATGCGTTTAGATGTTGGATTGTGATGTTACTTTTTTGTTTGTTTATCCAAGTCTAGTGAAACTTGTGATGCTTATTTGGGAGTATGCGTTGCGTTGTCTATGAACATTGAACAAGATTGGGACCAAAACATTAACAGAAGATCATACTTTATAGATTGTTATTTTTTTTTTTGGTACTTATCAATTGTTATTTGGTTATGTGTAAATAATAATATAATGAATAAAGTAAATTGAAATGAACTCTTATAAGAATATACAAGAGTTCTAAAATGATTCTAGTATAAAGACAGACATGAGGATAATGACACTGGAATTAAAATTATTAATCTCCAACACCATTCCAATTCCAGGTGAAACCAATTTCAACAAATTTTGTCAAAATAGCTGCGATGGTTTGGTATGTATTTACAACGATATGTACAAGTATCAGTGTTCAATCATGATTTTTAATCCCGCTACAAGATGGTATCGAACTCTTCCTCGATCAACCTATCAAAAAACACCAATGTGACAATGCTTGGAGATTTGTTAAACCTTCTTGTTCTCCTCATAGGATTCCGTATAGGTTTAATCCAGTTTATCTAAACGGTTTACTTTATTGGTTAACCGAAAAAAAAGAAGAGGAAGAAAATACAAGTGTTTTATCGTTCGATCTTCATACAGAAACTTTCGAAATCGTTTGCAAAGCTCCATTTGAAAAATATATTATTCTTCAAAATCTGAATAATGAGTTATGTATATTGGATCATAGTTTGGTGATCTGATCGTTAAATTTAGAGGAGAAGACATGGAAAAAGATTAGTGGTCCATTTTTTGATGATCGTTGGTTTCCAATAATAATACCGGTTGATTTCATGGAAGAAAATAAGAAAAGTAAGTTAATATTATATGATTATAATGGATGTCCGATGCAACGACTAATATTATATGATTTTTATACTGGATCATATCAAGTTCTTGTTATGGGTGATTTTACCAAACCAATTTCTTATTTTCAAAGTTTAATTTCTATTTTATGATATTTATTTTTAATTTTATTATTAGTGGAAATTATATTGATTTTATTTAAATTTTAATTGTCGTCAGAGATGTTGTTTCACTAATTTTATTTTATGTTTATCTATTATTTTTTTTTATTAAAAAATATAACCACTTGTTACTACAGTTAAACCTTAAAAATTTATTAATTTATCAATAAATTAATAATTATTAATTTATGAAATTAATTCATAAAATATTTGTTTTACGAAAAATAATATATCTCAGATTTATATTGATCTCTTTAAAATTATATTACATGTAAATATTCAATTTCTTATATATAATATTAAGTTTCTATTTTTTGTTATAATTTTCTTATTTTTACGTTTTTGTATTGTATGATTAATTTGTATTAATTATTATTTGATAATAGAATAACAAATAATATTAAAATTTTATTTTATTAGTTGTCTTATATACCTATATAATATATTTATATACCATATTTATTAATTTACAATATTATTGAGATCATAATATAAAGGAATTTCAAAATAAATTATTATCTTATTATTTTATATTAAATTTTGTTAATTTTTACACTTTGGGACCGAAAGAATTTATTAATTTATCGAATATCAATTTATAGAGGTTCTACTGTATTATCTCGATCTTTTTAATACACTCGTATAATTATCTTTTATAAATATAAAATTTAAGTTTATTTATTATATAATATATGTATTGAATTAAAAACTACCTTTTATATGTAATTGGCCCATCGGCTGAAACCCTAGAATAATGAGATAAGAAGCTAACAAAACCTAGAAATCTTCCATCGTTACTCGTTTGATGAGAGGATGAATATTGGCAAGATCTTCAAACCCTTTTTTCTTCAGATGCGAAAACTTGCATCTGATTTTATTCTTGAGAGAATCACTCACGGCCAAAAATGTGCAAAGAAAATACAGTAAGTAAAAATTACTTGTATTTCGATGATTTTCGTACCTTTGTTTATTCTTCGTCTTCTGGAACACGGACAAAGCTTCAAGAGGATGATGCGAAGGCGAGTTACAAAGAGGATATCTGGGAGAAGGAGAAGCGATTCAAAATCTTCAAGAGTAATTTGAGGCAAATCGAAAAGCACAACTCAGATCCCAAACAGAGTTGTAGGCTGGGGTTGAATCTATATTCGGATCTAACTTGGGACGAATATGTAGATATGTGCGGTAACCGATGGAAATAAGCCTAATTTGAGGCTAATCGAAAAGCATAACTCAGATCCCAACAGTGTCGTTCCAACGTTTTAAAAACAAAGTCATTTCACATAGTATAATTTTATTTCCCGCGTGAAAATTTTTTTTGTATATTTTATAGTTTATATTGAAGACCCTAAACAGTGAATTTAATCAAATCATACCAAAAAAAGAGAAAAGGATCACATATATAGTAAATTTTAACTAAAAAAAAAATCCTTAAGCGGTGGCTTCCCTAGCTTGTGCTCTGTCCCGACCTGGATCCCAGGGTTATTGAATTTTTATTCGAATCTAACATGGGACAAATATGCAGAGAGGTACGGTAACCGATATAAATAAGCGTTATTGTCTTTGCTTTTCTTATCAAAGTTTATGGGAGACTAGCAGTTTATGGTCATTATTATGTCTCTTGTGTTTGCTTTTTTATCAACAGTTTATGGGTTAATTGGAGTTTGGTTTGATGTGAGTATTTGCATGCGTTTAGATGTTGGATTTTGGTGTTACTTTTTTGTTTGTTTAGCCAAGTCTACCGAAACTTGTGATGCTTATTTGAGAGTATGTGTTGCGTTGTGTATGAACATTGAACAAGATTGGGACCAAAACATTAACAGAAGATCATACTTTATAACTTGTTATTTGTTTGTGTGTAAATAATAATATAATGAATAAAGTAATTATTGAAATGAACTCTTATAAGAATATAAAAGAGTTCTAAAATAATAATAGTATTAAGACAAACATGACGAACAAAGTTCAAGAATGTGAGAAACCTGAGGAACAACCCTAAGGGTGGGGAAAAAAACAGGAACCGAAGAACCGAACCAAAAAATGGGGATTTGGGTCGATTTTGGGTAATGAATAATAACCGAATGACGGTTTTTGGTATCAAACCGAGGAACCGAAAAATACCCATATAGAACCGAATACTTTACCTAAGATTAACCATTAATTTATCTTTACTTTTGCTTATGTTATTATGGAAATTAAGATAATATGGTTACTATGCAAGAGTATACAAAATTAATTTGGATAATATGGTTACAAAGTAATCATTTAGAACCAAATCAGTTTGGAACCGTACCAATTAGGTTACCAAATTTTAGGAACTGAAAGCACCGAGAACCGAAAGAACCGACCCGAACTATACCCAAAATTTTTTATGGTTCCTTAATGGTTACCAAACTTCAAGAACCGAAGAACTGAGAACCGAAAGTACCGAACCCGAACCGAAGAACCGAATGCCCACCCCTAAACAACCCTATGAGTGTAATCAACACCGAAGAAAAGCTCTTTCAGTTACTTCTTTTCTTAACTCTTTTCTCTCAAAGAAGCTATCACGTTACACCTTTTCCCACCACTGAAGAAAAAAAGGTCTTTCAGTTTCTACGGAGAAATTGACGAAGATAGATAAATAACTGTTGTGTTTAATTGTTTTAAACATGACGTGTTTAAAATTTTTGCACATGGATAATTATTTTATAAGTTACAATTTGTATGGGGAAATGTATCAGTGTGGAATGGAGTAAAACATCTAGGATATCCTTCACTTGAAGTCACAAATGTCCTTCAATCACAAATTAAATATTTTATGATTGTCATATTAGATCATATCATGTACTTGTTATGGGTGATTTTACCAAACTAATTTTTTATTTTCAAAGTTTAATTTATATTTTATGATATTTATTTTTAACGTTTTTGTAGGGGTTTTTTAAAATGATTAGTGGAAATTATATTGATTTTATAATTATTTAAACTTTAATTGTCGTCGAGATGTTGTTTCACCAATTTTATTATATGTTTATCTTTTATTTTTTTTTGAATTAAAAAATATAATCACTTGTTACTATTATTTCGATCTTTTTAATACACTCGTATAATTATCTTTTATAAATATGAAATTTTAATCCCCTATATATTATTTGAGGATCGATTTTAAAGACAACGTTGGTTTGTAGTCCGTGCCACTAAAAACAAATCATTAGAAAAAAATATTGGACCGTTATTTTTAAAATTGTTATATTTATTTATTTATATTATAATTAATCCTATTATCTTTATGAATATTATTTATTTATTAGCTTTTAGATATTATAATTTATTTAAATATTTTATTGTTAGGATTTTATGCTTTAGGTTATTATAATTATCATCATTTTTTTCACAAATTTGAAAATTAAAATATACAATATATATATATATCTTATTCAAAGATAAATGTACCATATATTTATTTAGACATGTGTTATTTTTTTAATGGATTAGGAAATTTTTTATCTTAAATCTTAGTTTATCTTCATTAGTTTCCTTATTATTTATTTATTAGCTTTTAATTATTAAAATTTATTTAAATATTTTATTGTTAGGATTTTATGCTTTAAATTATTATAATTATCATAATTATCTGTATATATGAAATTGTGATTATTTTATAAAATCTTATATTTGGATAAATTAACATATTATATATATAATATATATATATCCTATATATTATTTAAGAAGCAAAATAAATAAAAAATATTCGTTTTATAAAAAATAAAATTATATGCGTCCTGATAATTAAAATTTTACAAAATTAATTTTTAATCATCATTNTTGTGATTATTTTATAAAATCTTATATTTGGATAAATTAACATATTATATATATAATATATATATATCCTATATATTATTTAAGAAGCAAAATAAATAAAAAATATTCGTTTTATAAAAAATAAAATTATATGCGTCCTGATAATTAAAATTTTACAAAATTAATTTTTAATCATCATTTTTCAAATAGATATTAATTCCGCGTAAAACGCGGGAACAACATCCAGTTTATTTATTATATTTGAATTAAAAGATATATTTTATAAATAATCGGCCCATCCGCTGAAACCCTAGACAAATAAATGAGATAACAAGCTAACAAAACCTAGAAATCCTCGAGCTTTACCCGTTTGATGAATATTGGCAAAAAATGAAGAATACTAGCAAGATCTTGAAACCCTCTTTTCTTCCGATACCAAAACTTGGATCTGATTTTATCCATGAGAGAAGAATCAGTCCTGTTTCTCTCGGTTTTGCCATTGACCAAAAATCTGCAAAGAAAATAAAGATGAGCACCTCTTTGAGGCACTCCAGCTTGTCTTGTGGAACACGGTCAAACCTTCAACAGAATGAGGCGGAGGATGAGGATGAAGAGGAGGAGGAGGAGGCGCGACGGATTTTTGAGCAGTGGATGGTTGAACACAAAAAGAGTTATAGGGGTATCGATGAGAAGGAGAAGCGATTTAAAACCTTCAAATGGAAATTGAGGAAAATCAAAAAGCACAACTCAGATCCTAATCAGAGTTTTAAGATGGGGCTGAATCAATTTTCGGATATAACGCATGACGAATATCTAGAGAAGTACTGTAAACGATATTTATAAGCTTTCGGATGACGTAACTTGCACGATTTTCTGATTTGGCTATTATCCAGAGATAACACCCAGAATATCTTCAATCCACAGCTCGTATGAACTGCCAATTGGAGGGTTTTCAAGAACGTAAAGTCTTGAAGAGTAAAGTTGATTTTGATTCTTATTTCACTAGATTTCAATGTACATTATTGTTTCTGGTTTAGCCTTTATATAGGCGGTTTGTAATTACAATTTGATTTCTGGTTTAATGTCATTTGGTTAACACTGGTTTAGTTAATTGGTTTATTTTAATTGCCTTTAACGGCTAGTTGCAATACTATGTTTCTCCTCTGTTTTGTTTCTTCTTCTTTAGTTATTTTTCTGTTTTAACTCTTGTTCTTCTGCTCCCTTTTCCCTGTAACAAATCTACCTTGTCCTCAAGGTCGGAAATCCGAGTAACGCTGTAAAAGGTCGTAGTAGTATTCCCACGTGGCTTCCTCAGGAGTTGAAGCATCTTCTCTCGTTCTAGTAAGGATTGAGCAACGACTACAACTTTAGCTTCTCTAGGTAGATATGGTAAGTGTTGAGGTGGGGGTCTTCCGTAGACGATTTCAAGTGGGCTAGTATTGGCGGCTGAATGATGAGTTGTGTTGTACCAATATTCAGCTAATGGTAACCACTTAGACCATTGCTGTGGTCGGTCAGTACACATACACCGTAAGTAGGTCTCGAGGCTTCTATTGACAACTTCAGTTTGGCCATCTGTCTTTGGATGATAAGCAGTTGATAGTTTAAGTTGAACGCCTTGTAACTTGAAGAGTTCTTGCCAGAATGCACTGATGAAAACCTTGTCTCGGTCACTGACAATCGACTGAGGCAATCCATGTAATCTCTAGTAATGATCCAGGAACTGTTGTGCGACGGTTAGAGCTGTGTAAGGGTGTTGGAGTGAGATGAAGTGTGCAGCTTTGCTAAAGCGATCTACGATAACCAGGATGACTGTCTTGCCAAAAGAGACCGGTAACCCATCTATAAAATCCATAGAAATGTCAGACCAGACCTTATCCGGAATAGGGAGTGGCTGTAATAATCCAGGATAAGCAGATGTGTCATATTTGCACTTCTAACAGATAGGGCATTGTCTGATATAAACTTGTACATCCTTTAGCAAGCCCTTCCAGTAAAATAAGCCTTTAACTCTCTGCATTGTAGCATCTCTGCCTGAGTGTCCTCCTATACTAGACCCGTGTAGCCATTCCAATATCATTGTCCTTAGTGGCTTAGTTCCATCTTATTAGCAACTACTAGTTTGCCTTTTCTTCTTAATAATCCGTGAGACCAAGTATAATGTGGAACACTACCAGCTTTCTGTGTGAGTTTAGCAATTATATCTTTGAGGTGTTGATCTTCATCGTAGCTCTTCTGAATTTCCTTTATCAATTCACATTCCAGCACTGAAATTGCTGTTATTTCTGGTAATTCTGGTTCTATTGTTGATGATTCCTTGTTGTTTACATCTTTCAGGACTTCTGGAACTCGAGATAGAGCATCAGCTGCTATATTGTCTTTGCCTTGTCTATAATGAATTTCATATTCAAACTCCAGAAGCTTTGGTAAATACTGTTGTTGAACTGGCGTGTTCAACCTTTGTTCTAGCAGGTATTTGCGACTTCTTTGATCCGTCTTGATGATGAACTTATTATGCAATAGGTAGTGCCTCCATTTCTGAACTGCAAAAATCACAGCAAGCAATTCTTTTTCATAAATTGAGAGGTTGAGTTGTTTACCTTTAAACTGCTTGCTGATGTATGCTATTGGGTGAGATTCCTGCATTAAAACTACTCCTATGCCATAACCACAGGCATCTGTTTCCACAGTGAACTCCTTATCAAACTGTGGTAAAGATAAGACTGGGGTTGTAGTTAGAGCCTTCTTGAGAGCTACAAAAGCTTCCTCTGATTCAGGAGTCCAATTGAAAGCATTCTTCTTTGTTAAATCAGTGTGAGGGCTGGCTATGGCTCCAAATCCTTTAACGAACCTCCTGTAGTAACCTGCAAGACCAAGAAAACCTCTAACCTGCTTTACTGTCTTTGGAGTTGGCCATTGCTGCACAGCTTCCACCTTCCTTGGGTTTGTTCTAACTCCACCTGCAGATAGGAGATAACCGAGGTATTCTACCTCTGAGACAGCTACTGCACACTTGCTTCGTTTAGCATAAAGTTGATGTCTTCTCATTTGTTCGAAGACTTGCTGAAGGTGCTTTAGATGACTCTCCATTGATGAACTGTACACTAGTATATCATCAAAGAAAATAAGCACAAATTTACGAAGAAAGGAACAGAATACCGTGTTCATTAGATGTTGGAATGATGCTGCGGCATTTGATAAGCCAAAAGGCATTACCAAATACTCATAGTGACCATTGTGGGTCTTGAAGGCTGTCTTTTGCACATCCTCAGCAGCCATACGTAACTGGTGATACCCTGCCCTTAAGTCCAATTTGGTAAAAATCTTGGTTGTTCCCAACTCATCTAGCAGATCATCTATCAATGGTATTGGGAATCTGTCCTTTATGGTTTGAGCATTCAATCCTCTGTAGTCTACACAAAGTCTTCAAGAACCATCCTTCTTTTTAACTAGAACTACAGGTGAACCATAGGAGCTACAACTGTTCTGAATGATTCCTTGTTGCAGCATTTCTCTTATCATCTTATCAATCTCATTCTTTTGATGAATGTTGCACCTATAGGGTCTCTGATTCACCGGGTTGGATCCTTCTAATAGGGTGATTCTGTGATCATGTCCTTCTCTAGACAGTGGTAGCTCTGTAGGTACTTCAAAAACATCAGTAAAATCCTGCAATACTCCTGAAATCCTTGTGTCCTTGCTCTCCACTTGTTCTGTAATATTAATTGTTCCTAATTCTGATTCATCTTGATGCTCTGAAATTTCTCTGAGACTGATCATGGCTATCTGTACTGAATCATCCAAAATCTTATTAAGCTTCCTCCCAGTACATTTCTGTACATTACCTGTCTTAATTCCATCCAGTACCATAGTTCTGTTCCCAATTGCAAACTTAACCTGCAGTTTCTCTAAATTCCAGATTGTTTCACCAAGTGTTTTCAACCATTGGACTCCCAATACCATGTCGTAGCAGCTCAATGGAATGATCATGAAGTCAGCAGTAAAGGCTTGATCTTGAAATTTCCATTTAAAACCTTGAACTCTGCCTGTAACCGGAATTATGTTGCCATTAGCTACTGTCACTTTAGTCATTCCAGAAACATGCTGAACATAGCCAATCTTCTTTGTTGTCTTGCTATCTATGAAGTTGTGTGTACTCCCTGTGTCCAGGAGAACAAACAATGTATGTTTACCAACGATTACCTTCACCCTCATGGTAGTGCATGTGGATGTTCCAGCTACAGCGTGGACTGAAATCTGAGCTTGATCTTCAATTTGATCCTCTGAATAATCCGAGTCTTCTTCTTGTTCAAACTCTTCAAAATCCTCAGTAGATATTACATAAAGCTGCCCCTGTTTGTGTGTTCGGTAATGCTCAGGTGAATACTTCTCATCACATAAGAAGCATAGTCCTTTAGCTCGTCTCTCCATTGCCTCCTCTTTAGTGAGAAACTTCCTCTGCACTGGTTTCTTAGCTGATTTGTCTGTTGGTTTGTAATGTTGGAAATTGGTCAATAACCTACTGTTGTCTGTTATCCTTAGCAACTCCTTTACCTTGATAGACTTGCATGTTCTTAGGTGAAAACTTGCTGATACTCATGGCTTCAAAGAGTTTTCCTAACAAATAGCACTCTCTGATTGTTTTTGGTTTATAAGTTCTAATAAACAGCGCGGTATCTGATTTAATCCTCCTAAGTAAAGACTCACAAGCTCTCTTTGTTTCATCGATAATCTTGACCTCAATTCCTCAAACTGTTCATGATATTCAGTGATATCTTTCTCCTCTACCAGTTGCTTGATCTCTGTTAATGGATCATCAATCAATTCTCCAAAACGGTCAATAAGTTCTTCCACATATTCATCCCAATTCAAACGGATTCTTCTTTCTCTCATGTCTTTCATCAAGGATCTATGCCATGAAGCGGCTTTAGAATACATGTTCATACCTGCAAGTTTAATCTTCATTCTCTCAGAGGTCTCATCAATCTCAAAAAAACTCTTCACATTGAAATAGCCATTCATTCAAATCTTCTCCACCGAATCTTGGAAATTCTATCTTGGTTAGTTTAGTCAAGCGTTGATGATCCCTATCATAATACTTGTCCTGATCATAATCTTGATTCTTGAATTTCGATCTTCCCCTTTTTCTTAAGTCCTGATAATAGTCATCATCATCGTCAGATTTCCTGTATAGAGGGCAAGAACTTCTGCGCTTAACTTTGGATTCAATTCCTGTTTTCCGTTGATCTTCCACAGATTTGCTTCGCTTCCGTTCTACAGATTTATCTCTCTCGAAATATTTACAGCGGTACATCCCGGCAGATTTAAGACGCGATTCTTCATCCTTAGTATTCTCTGCGAGAGTAGAGAACTCATTCGGATCATCTTCTACATCGGTTGATTTGATCTTATTAGAGATGACTTCGACTGCATTCAAGATATCAGTGAACTTCTTTTCAAATCCCTCTGAAATCTTTTGTTGACTCTCTGAAATTTTTGCAATTTTCGCATCAAACACTTTGTCACACTTTTCCAAGATCTGAGCTTCCATTTCTTTCATTTGACGAGTTTCTTGAACCATGGTTGCTGAATTCCGAGGAGGAACAGCTCTGGTACCACTGATGACGTAACTTGCACGATTTTCTGATTTGGCTATTATCCGGAGATAACACCCAGAATATCTTCAATCCACAGCTCGTATGAACTGCTAATTGGAGGGTTTTCAAGAACGTAAAGTCTTGAAGAGTAAAGTTGATTTTGATTCTTATTTCACTAGATTTCAATGTACATTATTGTTTCTGGTTTAGCCTTTATATAGGCGGTTTGTAATTACAATTTGATTTCTGGTTTAATGTCATTTGGTTAACACTGGTTTAGTTAATTGGTTTATTTTAATTGCCTTTAATGGCTAGTTGCAATACTCTGTTTCTCCTCTGTTTTGTTTCTTCTTCTTTATATTTCTCTGTTTTAACTCTTGTTCTTCTGCTCCCTTTTCCCTGTAACACTTTCTTGTTTTTGCTTTTCTTATCAACAGTTTATGGGTTAATTGGAGTTTGGTTTGATGTGAGTTTTTGCTTGCGATTACGGTTTACACGCAGATGTTGGATTTTGGTGTTACTTTTTTGTTTGTTTATCCAAGTCTAGCGAAACTTGTGATCCTTATTTGAGAGTATGCGTTGTGTATGAAGTATGAACATTGAACAAGATTGGGACAAAAACACATGAACCCCTTGGAAGTACATAAGCGTCCTTCGAGCTGCGATTCCCGATTCCCAATCAGAAACGGAATCGAAAGAGACAGTAAGCAACCTAAAGAAACACTAAAACTAATTATATGCATGAAAGTTCCTTAGCGGATTAGTTTCTATAAAACTATCTTTATTCATACTTCAATTTGGTTTAAATAGTCTTTTACAAGAAACACTAAAACTAAATCATGTCTTTATTTAGCTGCTTCTACTATACACTTCTATTAAACGTTAGGATTTAATGAAAATCTTGTTAATCTATAATCAAAGTCTCGTATTACTTAGGATAAGTATAATATATAGTTTATATATGAATAAGTTGGTTATGTCTTAAGGGCATGATTCGTACTAACCTGTTCGTTTAAAAGATGTAACCCTAGGATAAAGGTGCATCGATTTACTTCTACATAAACAATTGTTCTTTCAAGATATGTAATGTGTACGCGTGTAATACAATAAATAAAAGAAAGAAGTTTAATTATCTGTGTACTCTGTTTTTCATTGTTATCGGAAAACAAGACAAAAAACCAACCCATATCAGAGCTTCACGGTTGAAGGACAAACAAAGCACTAGTTTACACAAAGTGATTAAGAGAAGAAGATTGATATTCGTTATCGTAAGGACAAGTCAAGATGACACAGGGAACGTCGCACCAAGTAATTCCTATATTCGATGGAGAGAGGTACGATTTTTTGAGTATTGAGATGAAAACGGTTTTTCGGACTCGAAATCTATGGTCCAAAGCTATGGTCCGTGATTGAAGAAGGTGTACTGATTAAACCGGTACGAGAAGAGGAAACTAGAGAAGAAGCAACCGTAAATGACATGATGACTTTGCAAATTTTGCAAACAGTTGTTACCGATCACATCTTCTCACGTATAGCGGCTTCAACAACGTCAAAGGAAGCATGGGATGCATTAAATGCTGAATATCAAGGTTCTCCACAAGTTAAATTGGTGAAACTTCAAACGTTGCGTAGAGAGTACGAAATGTTGAAGATGAATGAGAATGAAGACGTTAAGCCGTTCACCGATAAGTTGATTGATTTGGAAAATCAATTAACTTATCATGGTGATAAGAAAACCGATTATCAATTGATACAAAAATACTCATCTCTCTCCCAGCAAAGTTTGATAGCATCATTACTGTGATGGAGCAAACTCGTGATTTAATTTCGCTCACAAGAACAGAATTAATCGGTATCTTACTGGCACATGAAGCAAGATTATCAGCCAGAGAAGATCGCACAAGTGAAGGAGCATTCAATGCTTATACAAAAGGAAAAGAATTCAAACAAGACAACATGAAGAGTCGAGACAATCAAGGCAAGAAATGGTGTAGTTTCTGCAGGAAAAACAATTACACGGAGAGTGAATGTTGGACGAGACCGAGGAAAATCAGAAAAATAATGTTGAATGCTTCAAGTGTGGTAAGATAGGCCACTACGCAAAGGAGTGCCACTCAAACAGAAATGAGAGAGCACATGTAAGCCTCGAAGATGAGGTTACGAATGAAGATTCAAATGAAGATCATATGTTTTTCAACGCAAGTGAGCAAACGACAACGACATTAAGAGATGATATTTGGTTAGTAGACAGTGGATGCACTAACCATATGACTAAGGATGAGAGATACTTCTCTAGACTCGATAGAATGTTAGAAATAAATTCTCCAAAGATTATTTTATTATATGATAGAAGATTAAACTTTGTGGTGCCTTTTATCTTCTACTACAAGTTACAATTTATAGGAAAATTACAATGAACAAAAGGTCAAATTGTAACTCCCATTCTCATAACTCTACCATTTTACTACCCCAAATAAATTCTAAAATAAACCCATTAACCCACTAGTCCAAAGTAACTCTCAAGACATTTATTTTGCATAATAATTATTGAAATAAAACTACCAATTAATTGGATAATTATTCCAAACTTGACCAAAATCAAGTTAGTCTTCAACACCCCCTCTTAAGCTTGATTTTGCAACTCCCAGCAAAGTCCTCATCTTGATAAAGTCTTCAAGTTTGAAGGGTTTAGTGAAAATATTGGCTACTTGATCTTGTGTCTTCACATACTCTAGCACCACTTCCTTCTTAGTAACACATTCTCTTATGTAGTGATAACGTGTGTCAATGTGCTTACATAGGTCATGAAAAACTGGATTCTTGGCCAAAGCTATTGCTGATTTGTTGTCCACAAAAATTGTAGTAGGCTCCTCTTGTGATAAACTTAACTCCCTTACAGGGCCGGCCCGTAGGGGAAGCAGGGTAGGCCCACGCTTA
>ASZG01023986.1:0-14005 GCA_000411095.1 Aethionema arabicum
TTGCTTAGTTTCACCCCTCTTTTATCTTGTTTGTTTCCTAAATTCAACTTTGTTTAATCTTTGTTTAGCTACATTTCTATTCTATCTTGTTATTTGCTTAATTTCACTTACTTAAACCTTGTTTTAGTTTGAATTCTTCTCTATCTTATCTTGCTTACTTGGTTATAGTTTGGTTACATTGAAAACATTAAAAATCACTTTGGTTTAGCTGAATTTGCAACTCAAACTTGATTAAGAACATTTGGAAATTGTGAGAATGACCCTAACTATACTATTGTGATTAGCAATGGGATTTTAGGACAAAGAATTAATTGAACATATAAAAATCCTGTTTCAATGAGTTATAAAAAAATTACACTTTTTATATATATTGATTGATTTAAAGACCCTACACTATCGAAAAAAAAAGACCCTACACTAATTATGGTAATTTTTCTTTGTTATTTTAAGGGTATTTAAATAAGGGAAAACTAACGAAAAGTGTAGCTTTCAAAGAAAAAAAATATTGTAATTAGTGTATTTTTGTAAAAGCGCGAGTTAAAATTAGGGGATTTTCTAAATGTCTCTAAATTTTATTACTTTTAATTGGTGTACTAATTTTTACCCAAAAAAAGTATTTTTATGTAATGAAAATAGTTATGTTGGAACAATTTGTGCGGGTGAATAAAGGAAAATAAAATAGATTGCATAAAAATATTAACTTAAATTATGAATATATCAATATAATAATTTTACATTTTTTATATCTTGTAACGAATAAAAAAAATTGTCAACCACATTTCATTTAAAAAAATTATGAGCATGATTAAATAATCTAAGGTTATGTATACAAAAATATGTATTTAATCTTTAAAATTGAAGGTTTACTTCATTGTTAAATCTGTACATCTCGTTCATGACTTTTCTTTTGGCAAGGAAAAAAACTAAATTAAACTAATTATATGATGATTCACTAAATTAATAATATTTGTGTGGTTATTTAAACCTAGTTTTTCCTCGAAATTATACTAGTTGCTAGATTATCTGTTAAACATCCGTTTGAATAAAAACTTTTTCTTTATGTCAATGTTTCAAAACACCTTTTTTTCTTTTAAATAAATAAGTATATAATATATTTTATTATATGATATACTAGTATATTGTAGAAGAAGTCTATTAAGTGTATAATATGGAAGTAATTTATAGGGACATTGATGTCAGAAGTAGAAATGAAGAAAAAGAGTTTACCTGATGAAATGAATCTACTTGGGAATTGAAGAAGTTTCGCTTCTATCGAGGATTTCACTTTACAACTTAACCATTTTTTTTTATATTTTATTATTACTATTATACACAAATATCAATTTCTTATAAAATTTAATTCTTTACCTCTAATTCTTTTTTTTATTCACATCATCTTTTAGTGACATAAATAACACTTTTACTTTGAGTAAAACAAAAATAACACTTTTTATTATTATTATTATACGTATATATTTTATTCATTTCAAATCAACCTTTAAAAATGTATTGCTAAATATATTTCGTTTTTTCTAAATCAGGATTTAAATTATGATACAGTGAAAAACTAAAATATTTTTTGTAAAAATCTACACTATTAGGTATGGATATTCGGATACTCGTTTAGTTTTGGTTCAGTACTTTCGGGTATTTAGTTTTTTAATTTTATGAGTACATGATCCAATGGATGCTTAAAAAATTTTGGTTTGATCTCGATTCAGTTCCTATTCGGTTCGGGTAGTTGATCAGAGATAAAAAAATATCCGAATTAATATTAGTTTCGGTCCAGATCCAATAGTATTAACCTCCTCTCCCTAAAAAATATTTTTTGATTTTATCTATATTTCGTAAATATCTATATTTTGGTATTTTATGTGTATATAATAGTTAGTATTTTTTTTAGATTACCTTTACACATGTTAAATTTTGGTTATAATTCTAGAATATAAAATGAATTATGTGGGCATATTGGTTATTTAATTTATTATTATTTAATATGTAAGAATCTGAAATATTCAATGTTTATACAACATACATGGTATTGAAAATTCAATTTTTATAGAGCATATACTTATATATATATATATATATATATATACATGATATAATTTATTAGATATACACCCTAAGTAGTGGGTGAAGTTTCTAGTACAAACTGAATTATTTTTTTATTTGAACGTGTAGTCAATTTTTTTTATAAATACACCATTTCATAAAGAAATAGTTAACTAAAACATTATAAACAAAAACATTTGTTTGTTGGTTAACTGAAAATGTTAAAAAGAAAATTAATTAAAATATTAAAATTTATGAAATACGCAATCGTTGTTATGTCGTAAAAAAGTGGTCCTAATGATATATAAAAAATAAAAAATTGTTATTTTGGAATGGTAATTTATGATGAACAGATCCACTAATGGACACATTTTGTGATAAAAATATGTCAGAAAATGAAACAAAGAGGACAAAGTAGTCGGAGAAAACATACAAAACAAAAATAAAAAATAACAAATTAATTACAAAAGTTTGTTTTCGGTTTACGTAATACATTTATTTATTAATTTTAATAATGTTTTTAATTTATGAAAATAGAGAATATGAGGAGAGGATTGAAACACGACTGAAGAAAGAAGGAGCAGACAAATCGAAGACAGATCTTATCTCTATTTTTCTTTGGAAACACAAAGCTATATATATATAAATAATAAAAATATATTTATAGATATTTTTATTATATATTATCATGTCATAAATTGGGAATTATACGAAGAATACGTAAAACATTAATGAGATGTGTCATACACGTGATGATAAAAAACTAAATATGGAAAGGCTGTACATAGAAATCTTCTTGGTTAAGAGACAAAATATCTTTTCTACTCTTTCATCTATCTATTACTATTTTTCTTTTTTATTTGTTTTTTTTAATTGTTGTGAAATGGTTTTTAATGTATCTTGTTTTGGTGTTGAAATTTCTAATTTTTTATTTTAGTTTTTGTAAACTCCATCTTTCTCCAATTAGGTTTTTTCATCATTCATGTGAGTAAACCGTCAATTTTTGTGAAATCTTGTATGTTAAAAATATAATATTTGAAATCATTGGTTTAAATAGCGAAGAAAAAAAGAGGAGATAAATCTGAATTTATAAGAGTGGTTGATTTTCGCGAAGAAAATGAGAGAAATGTGACTTTCGCGTAAAATCGTGATTTAGGATTACAAAAGTGTTTTTTCCATCGATTTAGTTAAACACAACGTTTTGATAAATGAAAAAATTTCGTAAAAATTAACGGTTCATTGATAAAAAGATTAAAAAATAAAATTGGAAAATGTTGAAATTTAAAAAACTAAATTAAAAAGTTTGAGATTTCCACATCAAAACATGATATAGATTAGAAATCATTTCACTATAATTTTTTTATTCTTTCTATAGTTACTATTTTTTTCCTACTATAGTTACTATTTAAATTTTGTAATAAATTATTATACCTTACGTAAGAAAATGGAATTGTTTCGTCGTAGACTGAAATTATACGTATTAAAATAGCAAAAAAGGGGTAAATGTAATCGTTAAAGCATATATGAAGATCATACATATATAATGTGGTATATGTAGTTGCGATATATTATAGTATAATATATAATAAATAAATAATAAATAGATAATTAATTAAAAAAAAGGGAAAAAATTAGGGGTGATGTGTTGAGTGGTGAATGGAGTGCACGTGCTTGACAAGTTAGTAGTAAGCTCTATTTAAATTAAGGATAATGCCATTACATGTGCTTCATCCCGACAAAACACCTCTCACATGTATAATATATACACACATACACTGATACACACACACATATATATATATATATATATATATATACATTTTTCACAATTTCTTTTATTTTGTTGATTTTAATTTTTTTTTCGAATGGAAATTAAACTTTCATATAAAAAACTGAATTAATATGACAAATGTTAATGTTATATTTTTTTAATTGATAAATAATACTTACATTTGTTACAAATTTTAATTTAATTATAATCATAATCAAATACGTTAAATAAAACTTTCAATTTTAAGATTATAATATCCCACTAGAAAAAATGTACTATAAATTCACAATAAATATAAAATATATCATCGAAAAAATATTTAATCCTTTTTAACAATACACTAATCAAGTTATGAGAGTTAAACATTGTTTTATTAAGTTTTACATGTCATTTCTTATAGTAAAATTTAAATCCCACTAAAAAATCGTACAACATTTTATTCTTATAATCATAATTAAATCAAAATTCATAACAACACGACACTAATCAAAAAATATTTTTCTACATATATATATATATATATATATATATTTTCAAATTAAAAATCAATAAAAGAAAAAAAAAACATATCATTGACAATTTTTCTCTTTCTTTGAAACATATATAAGATGAGGCACATACATGTAATGTAACCTCCCTAAAGTATCATTCATATCTCAAAAAAAAAAACATATAAAAAAAACACATAAATTACACATTCACCCTCCTCTCTCTCTCTATCTCTCTTCAAATGTCAATAAACCAATACACAAACGAATTCCACTACCATTCCCTCATGTGGCAACAACAACAACAACACCAACAAAATCAACACTATCATCAAAACGACACCGTTTTAGAAAAAGAAGCTCTTTTCGAAAAACCATTAACACCAAGCGACGTCGGAAAACTCAACCGCCTCGTAATCCCAAAACAACACGCCGAGAGATATTTTCCGTTAGCGGCGGCGGAGGGATTACTTCTATGTTTTGAAGATGAAGAAGGGAAGCCATGGAGATTTAGATACTCTTATTGGAATAGTAGTCAAAGTTATGTGTTGACTAAAGGATGGAGTCGTTATGTTAAAGAGAAACATTTAGACGCCGGCGACGTCGTTTTGTTCCACCGTCACCGTGCTGACGGTGGCCGGTTTTTTATTGGTTGGAGAAGAAGAGATGCTCCTATTAGTACTCATCATAATGCATCTCATCTTCAATATTATCCTCATTCAGGTATTTATTTGAATTTTAAATTTTATTAAATGTTTTTGGTATAATATAAATATATATATTAAAAAAAATTATGGACAAAAACCAGTTTCATTAACTTAGTAGAATAAATTAAATGACACAACTGTGAATTATTACTATATAAATTTTGTTTTTATTATTTTTAAATTATCTGAAAGGATAATATTTTTTTATTTTAAAAAAAAATTGCAACGATAAATTCGGTACAATTAATTGAATTTAATAAATGTTTTAGTATAATGTATATATATTTTTCGTTATCTAAAACGATAATATTGTTTTTTCTTTTAAATAAAATCGAGACAATATAGATTTTTTTATTTTTACTAATTGTTTTAAAAAATATAGTGTTTTAAAAGGAAGAAGCTATAAATTTTTTTTATAAGAAAATGGAATAAATATTAGTATTTTGTTTATTCTGTTTTCCTTATAATTAAAAAGTTTAATGAATGTGTGTAGTCTTTTACATGATTAACAAAATGTAAAACTGACGAAAAAAAAAGAGGAATTACCTAAAATGTCCTAATTTAAGTATTTTTTGCAAATGTGTTTTTTTTGTAGGGTTTACCAATTATACCCTTGAGTCTATTGTTATGTTATTTTTGCAAAAAATGTTTGAATGAAAAATTTTTCTAAAAATCAATTATGCAAAATACCCTAATTGAATACATTTTTCCAAATTTTTCATAAAGTGTGAGGGTATACCACTTATAATGTTGGGTATAATGTTAGGGCATTTTTGCAAAAATGCATGATTAGGGCATTTTTACAAAAAATGCTTGAATAAGGGCATTTTTGCAATTCCTAAAAAAAAAAACAAAACAAAATGTAAAACTAATCAAATTATGATAATTCTCAACCTACAATTTCCATTTTTTTTAAACCTACAATTTCCATGCACATTATTAAATTTTATCCTTCTTGAAAAAAGTGAAAAAGGAAGTATACAAATAATAAATGTAATAGTATTACTCCATCTGTTTCATTTTATATGCATTTTAAGGTTTTTGCACAATATTTTAGGAGCTATATAAAATTATTATTTTACCCTTATTAATTTTATTTAGTCACTTGATTTTGAGCATTTTGACCATAATAAATATGTTGAAATAAGGATAAAAATGGAAATTAAGTGTTTTTTTTTCTTGAAAAATGAAAAGTTAATTTATTTTGAAACAAAAATAAAAACTTAAAAATGCATATATTATGAAACAGAGGGAATATTAAATTTGAAGTTACGTGAAAGAATAGAAAAAGAGTAATGTGGGTGAGGATGATGACGTGGCAAATTAAAAGAATCGGATTCGTAGTATTTGCAATTTTGCATTCTACAATTTCCCGTGACAATTATTACTCCTTATTTTTATTTATTTTACATTAATGTTTTAATTTTAAATCGGTGTCTCTTGGACCGTAACCAAACACAACTTGTACTTTCTCTATAGATATTTTCACATCAACCCATAAAAAAAAATTAAAACATAAATTCTAAATATGTAATATGTTATTGTTTCATATAACGGAGACACATGTAAATGTAACAAAAAAACAAATTTGACACATGTAAATAACTAAATATAAATTCTAAATATGTTGGAGAAACATGTAAATGTAACGAAAATTTGACAAAAAAAAATGTAACAAAAATTTAAAATAAAATAATTTTTTTTTGAGAATAATAAGTAATGTAAAATGGCAGGAGGAGAAGTGGTGGAAAGCCAGAGAGCAAGTTCGAACTCGAAGACATTAAGACTGTTTGGTGTGAACATGGAGTGCCAGCTGGACTCAGACTGGTCCGAACCATCAACACCTGACTACGGTTCGACCACAACAACATGTCCAACTAACCAAGACCAGTTTCCTTTTTACCCTCAACAACAACACTATCCTCATCCGTACTATATGGTACCTTTTTCTTAAAATAATAAGTTATAACATATTATAGTTTTTTTTATTATTCTATATAAACAAATGTCTATTTAAAAAATAACAAAATTGATTAAAATAATAAAAAAATTGTTGATAAATTAATAATTGATTTTTTATTACAATTTTTCATTTAATCATGATGATAACAAAAATATGGTCAATTAATTTTTAGTTTTTTTTTTCTTATAAATTTATATAGAATTCCGATTGATAGAAATGATGACAACAAAATCATAATGTATAGGTTTGATGTAAATTCTAGCAATTTGGTTTCTATATAAAAAAATGTGAGAAATTTTGTTGATGATCTCTACACATTTACAATGATTTTATTTTTGTATCGTGTAATTATAATTTGATCTTATTTTTCAAAAATCAAAACTTTATTTTACTATATATTTATTTTACTCGGTATTTTGCTATACATATTATTACCACACTTTTTCCGTTTTACGATATAAAATGTTTAAGAATAATATATAAAAATTAATAAAATTATTTTTTAGATTTAAATCATCAGCAGATAAAATTGTAAAAAAAATATTATTTTTTACCCAAAAACTTAAAACATCTCATAAACAATATTTTCACTTTATAAAAATAGCGGTATTAATTTATCAAATAAAAAATATTCTAAAATATTTTTCATATAAAAAATGTATATTTTTGAACCGACATATTTTGACTTTTTTCATATTATAATGACCATGAGTCCATGACGTTACATAAATTTCAGTGCCACATAGTATTTGGCTTTTTTTTGTATCAAATTATTATTATTTTTATCATGATATCAATTAGAATCTTAAAAAGGAAAAAAAATAGTCTTTTTCTTTTCTTTTATTGGGGAGAGGACACAAGCAAGGCGAACTTGTACTATTAATATATCACGCCTACTGCTCTTTAATCTTATCTCCCTAACAAAATAAAAAAGTGTGGTCCATATTTATTTGAAATTATTATTACTATTAGTGTTTTGTTAATTGTTAGGCACGTTTCTTATTTATATCATATGCTTTTTGGTCTTCAAGAACAATAATGTTGACAATTTTTGTCAAACTTTTCTACTATATACACCTATATCTTTCATATCAAACATAAATTCATAATTGACACATTTATATATTACTCAAATATTTTAAATTTGGATGCATCCTATATGTGTGTAATGTTGACTCAAATAATAAAGACAAATTATCTTACAATTATTTAGATTACAAAAATAATGAAAATGAAAGCATTTTTTCTATTTTTGAAATGGATTTTACAATTAATTATACATTTTTTTATAATGTTTTAATTTTTTTTTGTTTTGTTTGCAGGACATAAGTTTTAGTGGAGATCATGTGAAGCAGACGAGAAGTTCACAATGATGAAAATATTAAAAATTAGTTTCGTATTATCTAATGTTATTGATCACTTAATTTTCAATTATATATATATATATATATAAAAAGTAAAATCGTATTGATTCCTCTTTTTAATCTCACCCAATTTTCCATATCTTTTCTTATTTATTCTTATATGTATTAGAATCTTTTCTATTAGTGAACAATTGTATAGAATTTGAAGTTCCTTTTTATTCGAATATTAGCTTTTTATATCTTTATATTCCTAATTTAAAAGAGGTAATATTCTACCAATTATCTAATTTTTGGAGTACGAAAACATTAACTTTATTTTGTTAGGTTTTAAATGATGATCGTATAAATTATAACTTTCTGATATCACCTGTTATGTTTTTATCAAATTTAGTTTACATTCGATAATATAAATTAAATTATCTCAAAATGAAAATAACAAATCCCGTAAATATATCAAGAGAATAACATTAATCTCGAAAGTTAACCATATTCATATGTTTATATCTCTATGTAAGTACATTGTTTGAAATAACTAAAAAAATATATTTATTTACAATTTATACCATCAAAAAATCAATTAAAAGATTTTGATTACAAGGACAAATTTGGAATTCTAAATTACACACATTTAAATATTATTTACTTTTTTAAATAATAAACTGTTCTCATAATTTTTTTACTTTAGTTTAGCGATTAATATTAGTTTTTCTCGACCTGAATATTATGGCTTCGAATCCAGATGGATGTGATGACAGCCCTTTTACCACTTGCTCTTCATCTCATAATTTTTTTAAATACGTCAATTTTTTTACATCTTATTTTATCTAAAAAATTGATCAAAATTTACGCTATAATTTTTTTTCACGTGAGTCGATCGACATGTGACTTTTACATAGCTCTGCTAGTACAGTAGTTTGACTCCATCTCGTTAGGGTGTATAGCTGTTTAGCTATTGGGCCACTCTCAAATAAATGATAAAAAAAAATTAACTTAAAAAAAAACTACAAGATAGGCTTATATTTGAATCTTCCCACTTAATTTTGTTTTGGTAGAAAGCTCAAGCCCACTAATATTTCCTGTAAGCCCAATAAACTTAAACCAAGTGAGGTGGCTTATGCAATATGATCCATTTTTTTCATTGTTTGATATTAATAATAAAAACTACTTTTTTTGTTGCAATGATAAAAACTACTTAAACTTAAATATAGTAATTATAAACTATATTCTAAATTAATTTATAAATGTTGTAGATTGATATGTTTAAAGACCTTTGTGTAATAGTTTTTTAATGATTAATCTAATTATCTAAGTTCGACGAGTATCGCATAATACAATATGAACTTATACTACGTATAATCAAATGAAAATAAAAACTCAAATTGCAATATTTTTTTTGGTAATTAACTCAAATTGCAATATTTATATCATAATTGCATTATTTGAAAATTCAAAGCTAACGACTTTCAAATATTGCACTATTGGAGATTCAAACATCATATATTATACAATTTTCAACTTTTAAATAAATTATATAAACGAATTTTATTTTTCTCTAGACAATTGACTGTATATACATTTTAACCGAGTTGACAATGAACACTATACTTTAGTTTTAATATTTAACTTAAAAACTTAATTTTCAAAGATCAAAACTACAATTGATCAAGGTTTGATTTTTTTTTTTTCGTTTTCAAGGGTTGATATTTAGATATTGTTTTTTTTAGTTAAGATATATAAGCTGCATTTAACAGCTTAATTTCCGTTGTTTGGTGAATTCGGACTCGGATGCCTTTAAAAAATCAGATGGAAAAAGTTACAGTAGAGACCACTAGCCCATTTTGTTCCGATGAGATTATCGTCTTTTAAATTTTGAACAAATTTTATTTGATAAAAAAGAGGTTAATTATCAAAATAGTTATTAAAACCTAGAATTTAATATTTTATCTTTTAAAATCAAAATTAAATCATCCAAACAAAATTAAATTCTTATTTGAGATGTAAACCGGAAGATATAATCTAAATTTGAGTTAATTTGACTGTAATTATAAATATGATATTTTAGTTAAATAATTCGATAGTTAAAATTTGGGGTTTAAAATTTTCTTGACGAATAAATAACTTTTTTTTACCGATTAAAAATAAAAATAATCTAGAATTTAAAATATCATAATAAACACAAACATTAATTGATTTTACGAGCAATTTTCTAAAATTAGTTTACAAATTATTTGTCAGCTAAAAATGGCTTAAAATAATCTCATTTATCACTTAACATTCGTTTACCCACCTTGTTATTCTGATAACATTAGGAGGAAATACGTAAATGAAATAAAATGTAAGGGGCTATTTGGTAGATTTGTAAAATCTTGGTCGTTAATGTAAGAAAAGAAAAGTATGGGAGTGAAAATGAAAAATATCCCACTCAGTCTCTCAGCACAAATTTTCAACTGCCCCAATTTGCTCGACTTTATTCTCACATTAACTTTTTTGTCTTTCGCATCAGAATCTCTCTCTCGATTTCTGGAGCTCTTCGCTTCTCTTCTCATCTCCCTTTGCTAGCCTGCTCAGATCTTATAATCAATCGAATCCAATCCTCAGCTGATCGAAACATGACTCTTGGCTCTGGAGGATCGAGTGTTGTCGGTAGAATTTTCGATTCTTCTCTCAAGTTTCTAGGGTTTTTGAATTTGTTCCTTCTTGGAAATTTTCGCTCCCTGTTCGTATTCGGTTCATTTCTTTGGGTTAAATTTAGATATGATCGATCTTTCCTTGATTGATTTAGGTTGTTTGTATCATACCTGAAATCTCGACTTTCTTGCTCTCTTTGATACTCTGAACGTGTTCATCTTTTGATTGTTCTGCTTGCCGATAATTTTCTAATTGTTTGTTGAGAACGATTTGCTCGATGCTCCCAATTCTCGAATCGTTTTTAATTTTGGTAGTAAATCATTTCAAAATCAAGGTTAAAATGCGAATGATTCTGTACAAATTCCCGGAGTTTTGGTTTCCGCTACGATGTTCGATTGTTATCTTGTCTAGTGATAGAATCTGTCATCGATCTTGGAGAGAGGGATTCAAGAAATGAATAGAGTCGAAGTAGCAACTCTATTACATCTTATCCCTGACTTTTTTTGTGTGGATAATGATTGTTCTGATGTGTTTCAGCTCATTCCTAGGCTAAAGAGATGCTTAATTGTGTAATTCTGATGTTTCAATCACTAGAAACAGAATAGAAATATTTGAAACTGATGAGATTTTTGATGATTATAGTTGTTTCTTGTTTCTTGTGGTTGTTTACAATATAGTGCCTAGGAATTTCCGGTTACTGGAGGAGCTTGAACGTGGTGAGAAAGGTATTGGAGATGGAACTGTAAGCTATGGAATGGATGATGGAGATGACATTTATATGCGTTCTTGGACTGGCACCATCATCGGTCCTCACAACGTAGTTATATCTTTTTCTTCACTCGCTACAATTCTACTGCATAAATCCACATGTTTCAATTTACAGAAACATCTTATAGGAACTTTGTCTCTAATTTCTCATATAATCACTGACTTGCATTTGAACTTGTAACCTTGTTAACATCATAGGTCATTCAAAGGTACAATTGCAGAGAAATTTGTTGGTTCTGATCATACCCTTTTCGGTTTTTTTTTACGCAGACTGTACATGAGGGTAGAATTTATCAGTTGAAGCTGTTTTGTGACAAAGATTACCCGGAGAAGCCACCAACTGTCCGGTTCCATTCACGAATCAACATGACTTGTGTCAGCCATGAAACCGGCGTGGTAGGAACCGATATAACTGAACCGTGCTGCCATTGATGTGTAGTTAAACAGTAAAGTTTCTGAATCTGAATATGCATTTATGTGGTTTTAGGTGGAACCAAAGAAGTTTGGGCTGCTTGCAAACTGGCAAAGGGAGTATACAATGGAGGATATACTGACACAGTTGAAGAAGGAGATGGCGGCGTCACATAACCGAAAGCTTGTTCAACCACCAGAAGGTACTTACTTCTAGATGCTGCAAAATTTATCATATCCCCACTTTTAATATACTGAAAAAGTATGTAGCTTTGGGGATTCTCCATTGTTGATGGTCAAGCTTTTCTTTAAAAAAAACAATGGTGTCTGTGGATGAATGATGTTTGATTGGTCATCTGGAGTTTAAATCCTTCTTGTGTGCAACTATCAACATAACGTCTTCTTCTTGCTTTATTATGTTTATCTTATTATTAGTTTTAAGCATGTCTCGTTTTTTATGGAACTCGTTAGATGATTGTGGTCAGACTACTAGAAATGGTTACATGAAGAAAATTATGTTTTTTTTTTATCTGTTTTAACTATTTACAAAACAAAAATAATGTTCGTGGTATTTGTATTTTAAATCTGGAATTATTTCTTTTTCATTATTAAAATTGTTTTTTAAATTCTGAATTATGATGATCGAGTTTTTAAGCTCTAGATTTTCACAACGGGGTGTTTTAAATTAAAAAATTTTAGGTAAATTAAGATTTAATTATAAACACAAAAGTAAATTCTTAGTTCAAAATTAAATCCAAAAGTATTATCAAACTTGAAGTTCATTACATTGTAATTTCAAATTTAAATTTGAGATTTTAGTTTAGTTATCATAGTTTAGAGTTTAAAAAAATATGTTTATTAGATGTAAGAACTTATAATTATAAGAAAACATTTTTTCCACCAAATAGAAAGAATTTTGAGTTTAAAATTCTATTATCCTTCCTAAATATAATAATTTATGTTAGGCCAAGATAGTTTAGTTTTGATCTAAAAAAATTAATAAAATAATTTTTATAGTTTGAAGTTTTCTTTTCACCAAGTAAAGAGAGTTTTGAGATTAAAATACTATTATCCTTCCAAAATATAATAAATGATGTTACGCCAAGATAGTTTAGTTTTGGTCTAAGACAATTTGATAAAAACAATTATCTAATGGACTGAATCAATTATTATTTATTAAACTGTTTGATTTATGTAAAGATTAATTTTCCAATATTTTCTTTAAAGTTTCAATCTTCGTTTTTATAACACAATCGGCCCAAATATCAATATTCATAAATTACCCAATATCTAATTCGGCCTTTTAGTAAATAATTGGGCAAATTTCTGTAGCCTTTTTTTTTATATAATTTGGATCAAAAGCATCTTAAAATTTGAAATTTCGCTATTTGGTAAAAAAGTCAACTGGGAAAAAGAGTACAACACGCATTACTCCCCCTGATTTGAGCATCACTGTAGATCTATTGTTTTACAGACAAATTATAATTGATAGAGATTTCATTATTATCGATCCCTTCGGAACCTGGAGATTTGGCGTCCCAAACCTCTTGTATCGGTTCATTAGGGTGAATCTCAGCCGCGACTATGTCTGTTATTTCAGGAATCCCGGTTTCAACCATTGCACCTTTCTTTGGTTTCCGGGGATTCTTATCTTTGGAACCTAATGGTCTGCCACGTTTATTACGTGATGCAGATTCTGTAGCAACTTGAGTCTGTCCCTTTTGGACATCTATTCGTACTGGTGCATTACAAGCTGGTATGTACGATTTGGTTACTCTGTTCGGGTCAGCAAAGGAATCTGGCAATTGATTAGCTAGCTTTTGTAAGTGTATAATCTTTTGGACCTCTGA
>KE153269.1:0-11203 GCA_000411095.1 Aethionema arabicum
AGAAATCGCATGATCCGTAGAAACCTAAGTTTAACGTTTTAATTTATTGATTTTAAATCGTATTTTAATTTTCGCTCGCTGTCCGCTACCTACTTCAATTCGCACGTCTCCTAGCTTAGGTTTAAATTCAAAAGTCGCATAGATCAGTTCGCCTCCCGTGGATCGACCCTTTACTTACTACAACACCCCTTGTGGTCGGGGCAAGTAGAGGTTTTATAAATTTTAAAGTTATCTCACCCCGTAGTAAACGCATAGTACTCTATGAGCGAGACCAATACTATTGTGTTCTTTCGCTTCCTTTGTTTTGTAGCAGCATGGAAAAACTTAGAATTACTATCTCCTTCCTTTAGCCACATAATCCTGCTCCTATGTTTCCAGAACTCTTCATCTCTTTGGTAGTTTAGGGCTAATTCCTATTTCAGTCCCCCTAACTTATAGGTATCTATGTGAGTCTTGCTCTTTTAACGCTTTGATTCTCTGACCATAATGGTGAGGGTTTAATCTTTTCCATCTAGCTATTGATCTTCTGCAGAAAGCAATTTTTTCTGATATGCGAGAACTGTCTACTCTAATTTGTTGGGAATCCCAACCCCTAGTGACTATGTTTGCAAAGCCTTCGATTCTGCCCCATCTTTTATCATACCTAAAGCAAGGTATGTTTCTCTGTTTTTGTCCTCCAATAGAAACTAACATCGGGCTGTGATCTAATCCAACCCTCAGCAGGTATCTCAGCTGAGATTGTGGGTAGTTTTCCATCCATTCTCCATCAATTAAAACCAGATCTAGTCTACAATGGACAGAGCCATTACTTCTGACCCCAAACCATGATAGGGTGTTCTCCAAGTGTTGCATATCTTGTAAGCCACAAGCTTCGATCATCAAATTGAAAGCTAAGAATGAATTATCATTTCTTTCTCTTCCTCCTTTTTTATCCTAGTTGGATCTTATCTCATTAAAACCTCCTGCCATCAGCCATGTGACTTCCTTATCCTCTCTCAGCCTTGTAAGAGTCTCCCAAACCTCTTGTCTATCTGCTTTATCAGGAGCCTCGTACACCCCTGTGATATCCAATTCCTTTTTCTGCCATATACATCTTATATCAATGTGATTCTTGTTTGCAGACTTCAGTTGAATATTAACCTTGCTGCTCTATATAAGGGCTAAACCGCTGCTAAGTCCCTCTGGATCTACAGTATACAAGCCGGTGTAGCCAAGGTTGCTAATCACGTTTTCTAGGTATTCTTTCTTCTTCATGGTCTCCATTAGGAATATGACCTCGAGAGAGTACCGACCCCGTAACTCCCGTAGGTGTTGAACTGTCAGGGTATTCCCAATCCCTTGACAGTTCCAAATTATTGTAATCATGATAGAGTTGGTGGTTTACGGATAACCACTAACCCTTCAGCAGTATTCGTGACCAGATTTCTCTCCTTTGATGTTAATTCAACATACTCTCGTCCATCCTCTGATTGAGATAAGGCTATTCCTTTATTCTGACTTTCTTGGTCTTTGTCCTTGTGAGCTTTGGAGGACGCTTCTGCCTTCTCAGGTGATTTTGATTTGCATCTCCTTAATCTTTTTGTGTTTCTGTGTTCCTCTTCTTCCATTGACCGTTTACGACTTTTATTTGGTGCAGAGAGAGCTCGTTGATCATCCTCTTTAGGGGGAGCTTCCTTCCTTTGATCTTGTCCACTATCTTGTGAATCTATCTCTGAGCCCCTTTTGCCTCTAGCTCTCTACAAGGTGACTTATCCTGTTCCCCGACTCTTTTATATCTTGTCCATGTATAATTAGGTTTATTCCAACGTCTTTCATGATCTCTTCTTGGAGAGTGGTTTCTGGAGGACTTCTTTTTTGAATCTTCCTCATCCTGCCTTGATCTATAATGGGTCTTAAAACTTTTATCCTCCCAGTCCTCCTTCTTTGTGGTATATAATCAGAGTACTGCTTTGTATTCGGGTTTGATCCTCGGACCTCCCATCTTTTGCTCTCAAACTTTCCTTTCCTACTTCCTTCTGAGGGTAGTTCTTTGGATCCAGTATACCTTTCACCTTGTTCATGATGAGAAGGTGGAAATACAAGCCTATCGTTCATCTTATATTTCCCCTTGTAGGTTGGGCAGTGATCCACATCATGGGATAACCTACGGCAGGCAAAACAAACCTTCTTCAAATCGTCATATTCCAGAGAAACCAGAATCTTCTCCTCCGTGGTAAAATGCATCTCCTTTTTAATTGTTAATGGTTTGTCCACATTGATCCTTACCTTCATCTGGACATAGTCTAAAGAGTTCAGGTCCTTTGCATGTAGCTCTATCTCCAAAACTTTACCTATGCTTTCACCCAGGCATTTGATTGTTTCCTGCTGAATCAGGTGAAGTGGAATACGTCGAATATTAACCAAAAATGGGATTGCCTTAAGATAATCTTCCTTTGGGTTGTGCGTCCATCTCTCCATCACTATCATCCATCCCATGAAGAACCAAGGTTCTTTATTGAGTAAGTAGTCGATATCTTTTTCCTCCTGGAACATAAATTCAATTTTGTTATCTCCAATCCCCCTCCCTCTAACCCTACTTGGCATTTTTCAGATAGTTGGAAGGCCTCTTACTGCCCCACCAAGACGCTGAACTCTAGGATTCAGGAGTCTAACTATCAGGCTTTTGGAGTTTTTCTCAATAGATTTTTGTAGGTTTAGGGTAGGGACTATCACTGGTTCCAGATCTTCGTCAGAAGCGTATTCATTGATTTTATCATAAATATTCAGGGTTGACTTTGTGGCCAACTCTCCTCAAAGAAGGTTCCAAAGGAGAAACCAATACTCTTCTTGAAGTAATTAATGATACCTCCTCTTTAGCCGATATCTTTCTTCCTTAAATGATATATTTATGAGTCTCAACCAGAAACTAGATCTTCTCCTCTTATAATAGTTTGTAACTTCCTTTATCTTAAACCCTTGTTTGTATTTTTCTGACAAACATTCTTGATGTTTAACTTTTTAGATCTGGAAATGTTTTGTGGACCCTAAAAGAGAAAACAGTGTTTCTAAGTTTGTTGAACTTGCGTGGGAGTTAAAACCTACAGGAACTCTTATTCCGTTAAGGACAGCGCGTGTACCGAACCTTCCTCTTAACCTTGGCCGCTTCTGTAATCGCCATCTTCGTTGCACGTGTACAGAGAGAGATTAGGGGTTTTTTTGCTGGATTTTTTCTACTGTTTTATTTTAGCTCAAGAAAATTACTGTTTTTTTTCTCAATAAAATTACTGTTTATGAAAAATATTACTCCCTCCGTTTCAAAATATAAAAATTTTTCTTTGAATACACACTAATTAATAAATATTCTAAAATGATATTTTTATCCCTAATTATTACTTACTTTTTGTTTTCTCTCTCTTAATAATTACAAGGGTAATTTTGTCAAAACATTTTAAAAAATATATAGAAAATAGAAAACTTCTTATAATATGAAACAAAAATAAAACACCCTATAAAAAAACGGAGGGAGTATTATTTCTATTTATAAATGGGAAAACGACTAAAAAATCCTCTAGTTTTGTCAAGTGATAAATTAATACTCCTACTAAAACAAAATTTAATTTAATCCTCAACTTGTTAAAAGTGATTAAATAATACATCAACTATTTAAAATGTAGTCAATTAATACCCCTACTAAAGAAAAAATTAATTTAATCCCCTACTTGTCAAAAGTGAGTAATTAATACCCTAACTATTTAAAATGCAGTCAATTAATACATATTCGTTAAAATCGTATAACGTCGTTTCTTTGGACGTTTAAAACGGTCTACGTGGCACGATACATCAAAACTAATATACATATCATTATAAATTATTTAGCATATCCTAGACCCAAGATCCGAAACCCGTAACCCGACATGAGAAACATAATCCTCAATTATATAAGAAACCCTGAATCTCCAAATTGAACAACGTAAATCGACAAAGAAGCAAAAGAAGAGATGAAATCAAACGATTTGTCTGAGGATTATTCTAAATTAGGGCACAAAATGAGGAAAGGTAAATGAAAATTTAGAGAAGAGGAAAAAGAGCTTAAGTAAGAGATTCAAGTATGTTGAAATCATTTTGTTATATAATGGAGATGTATTAATTAACTATATTTTAAATAGTTGGGGTATTATTTACTCACTTTTGACAAGTTGGGGATTAAATTAATTGTTTTTAGTAGAGGTATTAATTGACTATATTTTAAATAGTTGGGGTATTATTTACTCATTTTTGACAAATTGAAGATTAAATTAAATTTGTTTTTAGTAGAGATATTAATTTATGGGTTGCTGACGAAAAAACCCCTAAACTATGCGTTTTCGGCAAAAAAAAACCTAAACTATTAAATTGGCAAAAGAACCCCTAAACTTCACTTTTTGGTGAAAAAACCGCTACGTTAAATCCACCGTTAAGTAGCTATTTAAATCAAACTCTGCGTTTTAATCAATAAAGTAAAAAATATTTTGTAGGGTTTGTTTCGCTGAAAATATAAAGTTTAAGGGTTTTTTCGCCGAATTTTAATTACAAATGTTAAACATAAAAAATCTCTACAACCATCAGAAATATAAAATTCAAAACATAAAAAAATCCAAATCATCAAAGATTCAAAGCATAAAACATCAAAAAAAAAAATGTTAAAGATCCAAAATAATATTAAAAATCTAAAACATAACAAATCTTCAATCGGAAAGTGGTTGGCTAGGAAATTGGTCTTGGGTTAGTTCCTGCGCAGCTGAGGTTGATGGTTCACCGATGGATGGTCCTCCTACTGTGCTTCGTGATGATATAGGCGCCTCGTCATTCTTGCAAGTCCTATGATTATGTCCTAGTTGTTGGCACTTTCGACATTTCTATACACAAAAACAAAACTAAATTGTTAGCTCCATTAAAAATGTTATTGAAATAGAATTAAAAAATTTACCATTGTGGTTTTTCCTTCTTTTGAAATCTTTGTTTTGGGATCATCCAATGGATTAACATTACGCTTTTTCTTCTCTTTTGGGCGTCCAGACATTGTCCTGTATGGAGGTGGTAGCACAGAATTCACATTATTTCTAGGCCACATAACTAAACCGTTAGTAGGTATAATTACCTCAGCATAAGTTGTCTTCCAACATATCCATTGAGAACCAATGTGATATTAGTCTTTCAGGTTCTCCTACATTACCATTAATCCACATAGCAAAGATAATGTGGCTACATGGAATGCCACTGACTTCATAACGTCGACATGTACATGAAGCACAATCACCTACATTCACACGATATCTAGTGCCACCTTGAAGTATTTGGTACCATCCTCTCCCAACTGCACATTTTTTACATTCCATAGCTTTTTGCTAAGCTTCGTCGAGGACTGCGCAGGCGCGCCTGAGGCACAAGGCTAACAAATATGACGAGTTGTCGCTTCAACATAGCAAGGCACACTAAGATACAAAAAGCGCGCATTTAATGTGCGCTTTGGTGATTTTGCCTTGAAAGCAAAAAGCGATTTCAGGCGTGCTTTTAGGTAAATATCGATTCTATATAGTATAATAAGTCATGTTTCTAAAATTAAATAAAAGAAAATGGAAAATGTACATTAACGTGAATACATTATGTACATTAACGTGAATACATTTTTAATATTCTATATATTACCTTTTTTTTATAATATCTTTATTTTCTTATTCATCTTTTCTCTACTTCTAATTGATTCATCTATAGATGGTTCTACAATGCTGGTGTTTCATTCAATTCTGTTAGTTATGAAAGTTTCAGTGAGATGATACAACTAATAGGTCAATATGGTTCTGGTTTAAAGCCACCATCTATGCATGAATTAAGAGTTCCACTTCTCCAAAAAGAGGTAGATGAAACGCATAAAATGTTGGTTGAGTATAAAAAGGAATGGGCTTCTAAAGGTTGTTCTATAATGTTTGATGGATGGCGTGATTCTGTTGTCCAGAAAGACATTATTAATTTTTTTGTGAACTCTCCTAAGAGCTCTGTTTTTATTAAGTCAAATGATTTGTTGGATATTGTGAAAGATGCAACTTTGTTGTATCAAATGCTTGATGCTATAGTTGAAGAAGTCGGAGAACAAAATGTGGTTTAAGTAGTAACAGACAATGCGTCTAACTATGTGAAAGCAGGTAACCATCTATTCTCCTTATTGTTTTAAATTGTTTTAATAAATATTAAACTGTTTTATTAAATATTAAATTATTTGAATAAGTACTAACTAAATTATCTTATAAAATTGTACTTCATGTTTAAAGTATTATTTTAATAATTTTTGTTCTCGGCTAAGTTTGTTTTATAGCTTCTCGTGTAATAGCTAATTTAATTAATAATAAATAAATGTTGAAAACATGATTACGGTGACGTGCAATAGCTTACGGTGACGTTAACAAAAAAAATTATAGCTTACGGTGACGTTAAAAAAACTTTTCATTTTTTATGTATTTTTGTTATGACTTACGGTGATTATAGCTTACGGTGACGTTAAAAAATTATAGCTTACGGTGATGTTTTCTTGTTATGCAATTTCCGTTTTTGTGGTTTTTTATGTTTATAGCTTACGGTGACGTTAAAAAAATTATAGCTTACGGTGATATTTTCTTGTTATGCAATTTCCGTTTTCATGGTTTTTTATGTTTACTTTTTTATGTAATTTTTCGTTTTTGTTGTAAGGTGTAGGAAAACTTCTCATGGCCACAAGAAAACATTTATATTGGACTTCTTTGTGCAGCTCATTGCATTGATTTGATGTTAGAGGATATTGGAAAGCTCTCACTAGTGAATAGCGGATTAAAAAAAATGCATATTCATGAATGGATACATTTATAACCACACTGGTCTTCTCAACATGATGAGGAAGTTCACTAAACAAAGAAATTTGCATAGGCCAAGTGTTACACGGTTTGCAACCTCATTCATTACAATGAGTCAGGTTCATAAGCAAAAAAACAATTTGAGGAGGATGGTTACTTCTCAAGATACACATTATGGATGATAATTTTTGGAGGCATGTTTTGGATTCTCTTAAGTTGACAGGTCCTCTAGTTAAAGTTCTTAGGATTGTAGACAATGAAAGGAAACCAGCAATGAGATATATATATATATATATATATGCAGCAATGGATAGAGCAAAACAACAATTGAGAAAAGCTTCAATTTCAACACTAAACACTACAAAAATGCTTTCAAGTTCATTGACGAGAGGTGGGATTGTCAACTTCATCAACCATTACATGTTGTTGGCTACTATTTGAATCCAGAAACTCATTATGATCATCCTGAAGATGTGGCCTGTGAGGAAGTTATAACTGGTTTTTATGCTTCTATTCAAAGGCTAGTTAAAGATGATGAAACTCAAGACAATATCATGAAAGAGTTAGATGAATTCAAGAATGCTAGAGGTTTGTTTGGTATTGATATGGCTATCCGACAAAGGAAAAAAAAGTCACCAGGTAATGATTTTCTAAATATTTTGAGACATGTTTAGTTATACTAAACTCCATGAATCTAACTAGGCAAATTTGTATTAGCTGAATGGTGGCTTGCCTATGGAGTTGGAACTCCAAATCTCATGAACTTTGTTGTAAAGGTTCTAAGTCTTACTTGTAGTGCTACTGGTTGTGAGAGGAATTGGGGAGTTTTTCAGCATGTAAGTCCTAAATAGTACTTTCATATTTGTTGAGAACACTCATGTCTTCTTTTTGTTTATTCTCTTACTTTTGAATTTTTGTTTATTCACAGCTTCACACCAAAAAAAGAAACAGACTACTTCAAAGTAGACTGAATGACATGGTTTTTGTTAAGTACAACCGTGCTTTCCAAAGGAGGTACAAGAGAGGAGACACTAATGATCCTATCGTATTAGAGGAAATTGATGATAGTAATGAGTGGTTGCTTGGGAGAATGGATGGTGATTCTGATAATGACAATGAAGAATTTGTGTTTGAAGATGATAACTTGACATGGAGTATGGTGAATTCGGGTGTGAACGATCCTATCTATTGTACTAAGTCACCAATAAATGCTAAAGGAAAGGGAATAGGTGTGACACCAACCCAAGAAGCATGTAGCAGCCGACAAAGCCAACCAATGGCATTGGTCGACGAGGATAATGAAGAAGAATTTATAGGAAATGAAGAGTTTGGAGATGGCAATACATTTGGAGAACAAGAAGACTACTTAGATGAAGATGACAATGTTGAGGAAGATGGTTATTAAGCTTGATTTAACATTTAGCTGATGAATTTCTGTGTTTTGTTTTGTTTTAGATTATTTTGATGTTTTTTTTTATTCTTTTAGTTATATTTTTGAATTAGATTGATGTTGTTTTTTATTTAAAATCTTATAGAATTGAACTTACTTACGGTTTTACTTCTATTTAAGGACATTTACAGGAAGCGCGCCTCAGGCACAAGGCGACATTGACCCTAATATCGCTTGAGTGCGCTTCGTACCCTTTACAACCAATTCTGCGCTAGCCCATGGTGTGAGATCACCTGAATGGTTACTAATGACATTCATCTTCTCATTGTTACTTTTCATAACAAGAGTTTCAATCTCCTCAAGCATCTTGACTATTGGCATCGTACGAGCGTTGGTGATCACAACATTGAAAGATTCACTCATGTTATTCTCGACTGCATCACACTTCGAAAAATCTGCAAAATATGCTCTGCAAAAAAAAAACTTAAAGTTATTAACATAACCATTTAAAACACTTATGACATATTATAAAACAAATACAAACCTAGACCAGTGATTGGGATTATTCCGTAGTAGATTCTCATACGCATCCGCTTTTATATTCTTCAAGTTTTCCATGTGTCTCAAACATCTCCATGCTATATGATCTCACGGCCTTCCAGAAAGTGTGGTGGAGAGTTACACAATTACCATATTTTTCCTTAAGATTGACCCATATATGAATAGCACACATCTGATGTTCTCATCAGGACAAACTGTCTCAATTGCTGCAATAAGACCTTTCTGTTTGTACGAGACCAATACAATACCAATGCCTGATTCAAACTCCAAATCTTCTTTCAATTATGTAAGAAACCATTCCCAATTATTTTTGTTCTCCACAGGAACGATTCCCCAAGCAATTGGATACAGCTGGTTATTCCCATCTCGCCCTACGGTCGTAAGAAGTTCACCTTTAACGTTACTTTTTCCGAGCATGTTCACACTTTACTTTGGAGGCCTTTATGCCTTCAGCACATAACCTAGCTTCCATCTCACTTGCTTTGAGTGAAGGATTGTTCTTGAACTCATCTAGAAAATATTCAGCAATTTTTTTACCCTGTAGTGACGACACACAACCACTCCATGAACACGTATGTGTAGAAATATATGTTTGAACAGTCTACACATCTGAAGAACCCTTAATAGACCCATAAATCTTCCAACTACGTCCCGTAGTTGCACATACTGCTCTAACTCTAACAGATTCAGACTTCGTATACTCGACATTCATCTTAGTTTTCATGGCATATATGTATATAGCTTCTTTGAAGCTTTCTCGACACGTGAAAGTTTGACCAAGATGAAGCAAAACATCAAGGTTTTCATCGCCATCAATATTGAGACCATTAAATTATATTTCACCATCATCATTAGTACCTGAATTTAAACAAACAAAATCAGATCTTAGTATCCAATCCATACCAATTTCAAGTTTATCTTCACTTTATTCAACATAAGAGTAAGAGTTCATAAAATTTCTCTAAAATTTCTGCAAACGAAACATAAACCAAGACAATTCATGTCAATTTGAAGCCTATTTTCGATTTATCTACCCTAAGAGCAACATTATACCAATTCTAAAAACAGTTTTGAAACAAGCTAAAAAAATTCCTAAAATTCTGAAAAATTCTGCAAAACAAAACAAAACTCAAAATAATCTATGCCAAATAAAGCTTATTTTCGATTTATCAAACACAAAACCAACATTATACCAATTTTACAAACAATTTCGTAAAAAACTGAAGAAATTCTTAAAATTTCTAAAAAAAATCAGCAAAACAAAACAAAACACAAAATATTCTATGCCAAATTAAATTATTTTCGATTTTTTAAACACAAAAACAACATTACACCAATTTTAAAACGATTTCGAAAACTGCTGAAAAAATTTATGAAAAATTCTGCAAAAACTAAAATACCCCATTGTTATTGTTTTTGCCGTCGACCAGAAACCACTGCCGACTACGAAGACCGCCGCCGACTACGAAGACCGCCGCCGACCAACTTTCCTCACGCGACAGAGTTTCTGTCACCGGATTTGGACCCTAACTTTCTGTTTTTTTTAGTCTACGAAAATCGCTCAGCGCCGTCGAACCCTAACTTTCTGTTTTTTTAGTCTCGTGTGTTTTAGTTTCACGCGAACTTTTATTTTTATTTTTTTTACTACTGGATTAAATTTATGGTTTTAATCAAAACACTCAGTTTCATTTATTGATAGATTAACAGATGTTTAATGGAGGATTTTTTTGGCCAAAAATACATAGTTTAGAGTTTTTTTTGCGATATTAATAGTTTAGGGTTTTTTCGTAAAAAACGTATAATTTAGGAATTTTTTCGCCAGCATCCTTAATTTATCAAAATAGAAGATTTTTTTAATCGTTTTCTCTTTATAAATTAATAATTAATAAAAAAGGAAAGTGTGATGCTGAGTCAGCGTGACAGAGAGTATCTGTAGCACTCGTGTCCGGAATTGGAAACGGCACGGGTGATATCTCGGAAGGAAACCGAGAGAAGTGCGGGTGAGGGGACCCGCGGAAGGAGAAACGGCGACCGGAATAAGACTCGGGTGAGTTTCCCGTGAATTTCAGACCGAGTCCGTGATTTTCGGAAGGACCCAAAAAACCCGGACCGTGATTTTCGGGCGGGCTCCGGAAATCTCGGGCGTGGCGCGGACCTGAGCGAGAAATCTTTAATTTTCGGGCGATGGTTGAAAAATGGCGGTTAGGATCGGCAGTTACCAACGGTTGAGGGACGGTTGGTGATGCGCTAGGCGGGAACGGTTACTTGTCGCTTGGGCGGGAACGGTTACTTGCCGTTTGGGCGGGAACGGTTACGCATGAGGGCGGGAACGGTTACTTGACCCAAGGGCGGGAACGGTTGAGTGCGTAGGACGGGAACGGTTACCCGGACGGTTGGTCCGCGAGTTCCGCGC
>KE153270.1:17909-43941 GCA_000411095.1 Aethionema arabicum
TTTTGTAATTCTCCCTTTTTATTTTCAAAAAAAACAATTTTTTGTATAAATTACATAAATTTAATTTCAAAAATGTATTTATAATTTATTTCCAAATACAATTTGATTACTATTGTATGTATGACTATATTTGAAAATTTAGGTTAAGTATGTTGGTTGAACAAGTAATAAGTAATAAGACGATCTCGGTGGATGGCTATATAGAGGATTGTTGGTGTGACTTGCTTTGTCGTCAACATGTTTCACATGTTCGACGTGGCATTTTCTACATGGACCTTATCATTTTAATCGGTTACTCTATTTTACAGTGCATTCGATTTAAGTTTTAATGTAAAAAAAAAATTTTTTTAAATAATCTAGATACTTTCTTGTTTATATATTTTAGAACTTGCCAAAAAAAATGAAATAATTCGGATGCTTTGAATTATGGTTAAAAATTAAGAAATATCCTAATATCTTAAAAATTATGAAATATCTTTAGATTGATTTCTTTACGATACTTTCTACATTTAATATGATTTTAAAATTATATCGTTTATCTTATATATATTTTTTGTAATCTTATAAAAAGAGAAACGTTTATTCTAAAATAATAAGAAGAATAATACTTCCTATTTCTTATCAAAATAAAAAAATCATGTTTAAAATAAATACATAGTAAATTTTATTTAGTTTTATGGCATAAGGTAAATGGGGTTGGTTTATATCTCTAGTTTATTTTATTTGTATTTAATTTGTATTAGTTAATTTAGTTTTATGGCATAAGGTAAATCGGGTTGGTGCATAGTTTATTTATTATAAATTTTTCAAATATTCGATTGTAAAATGTTAAAAAACTGTAAAACAAATTTTGAAAAGTAAAAAAAAAAGAAAGTTAACTATTTAACAGATGTAGACATCTATGTAAAAAATTCAACGTCTACCATCTCTTCTAAACTTTTAATAGATATATTCTTTTTCCCCCATATATTATTCAAGACATGCACATTTTTTAGTATACATTTTATGTTTTTGTAGACGTATATATACAAAAAAAAAACTAGAACGTGGGTCGATTGACTTCATGTTTCATTTATCAAAAATTTATAATTTTTTTTATATGTATGATTTGTTTTGTCTATAATTATTTAATAGGAAAAGATTTGAAGAAGGGAACAAAATATTTGAATGGGTGGGTATAGATTCCAATCAACGACATAAAACCTTAGCTTTTACTTTTAGTTCAAAGTAGTAATTAGGTTAATTAAAATATGAGTGGGGTTTAATGTAATACTAGAAGTTAGTGAAAAAGACACAGCACAAAAAGGGTAATTAAGTAAAAGAAGACTTATAGTAGTGGACAGCTCACTCTATCGTTGACGTTGACTTCCTAACCACTTGTTTTCCTCCTTCTGTTAATAGCTTATGGCTGCTCATAGGCCCTTTCATAATTCACCGTCACATCAACGTCTCATTTACACTATAATTTAAAGTTGATTAAATAGATTAGACGATATAAATATTAAGAAAAAATATTTAAAAACTAAATAATGTTTCTCTTAAACATGTTATAGATTTATTTAATTGAAATAATAGATAATTATATGGGAGGACTAATAGGTGATTTCGATTCCATCTAATAGGCACTAAAATTGATAAATTTATCAATATGGATAAAATAAAAGTAGATAGAATATTTGGACTCCCATAAATAAAATTTTAAAAAACGAATTATTCATATTTTATTTTTTTTGTGTGTTTATGACATCAGGATTCGAGAAGCGGTAGCTTTTTTTATCGAGAAGCGGTAGCTATATTTTACTTTTATATTTTATTTTTGCATTCCGTTAATGAAACTAATTTATGGTCCATCCAACTAAAAAAAATAAGATAAATAAATATATTGTATTGCCCTAATTTATAAAAATCACTTTAGTTAGAAAAATAGAAACATTTTTTTCAAAAAAATGTGGCTAACTAAAAGCGGTAGCTATATTTTACTTTTATATTTTATTTTTGCATTCCGTTAATGAAACTAATTTATGGTCCATCCAACTAAAAAAAATAAGATAAATAAATATATTGTATTGCCCTAATTTATAAAAATCACTTTAGTTAGAAAAATAGAAACATTTTTTTCAAAAAAATGTGGCTAACTAAAAGNATGGTCCATCCAACTAAAAAAAATAAGATAAATAAATATATTGTATTGCCCTAATTTATAAAAATCACTTTAGTTAGAAAAATAGAAACATTTTTTTCAAAAAAATGTGGCTAACTAAAAGCGGTAGCTATATTTTACTTTTATATTTTATTTTTGCATTCCGTTAATGAAACTAATTTATGGTCCATCCAACTAAAAAAAATAAGATAAATAAATATATTGTATTGCCCTAATTTATAAAAATCACTTTAGTTAGAAAAATAGAAACATTTTTTTCAAAAAAATGTGGCTAACTAAAAGTGTTTTATAAAAAAAATAAATGAATAAAATGATGAATCTAACTATAGTAACATTAAAATACAAATTAAAACATTAACAATATCTAAACTATTTTTCATTTAATTAAAGTACATCATGAATTATTTTCTCATTTATTTAGTTACGTTCACACACTTCTAAATGGTAATTAAAGAAATTAAATATTTTCAATAAGTTTTTTCTTTTCTTTTTTGGAATAAAATTTTTTCTTTTGTTTATATTTGGTGGAAAATATTGAATAAATATTCATCTTATCCGATTTAACTAAGAAAATAATTGTGGAAGCTCAATTCATCTTTTTATCATCTAAAATGCATTTCTGTTGCAGCTTTCAGTAATATTTTGTTCCTATAAATAAATTTAAATTTAGACAAAAGAAATTAAATTTTGAGAGACGATAAATACGAAAAAGTTATGATAATTAATTAAATTTAAAGGTCAAAATCAAAACTAAATCGTCACAACTACAAGTGCCATGTGAATATCATAATTGTGTGCATCTAACAAAACTTGATATGACGACTAGCATTGACATATTGAAACCAAAATATGACAACACATATAAATTTATTTTCCAAAAATCTATTTTTTTTCTATAAACTAGAAAAAAAATATGCACGTGTGTAAAAAAAATTATGAAATTTTACATTTTGACAAAAACAAATACTAAATGCTTGATAGTCAATTGATACTTGTAAATTATACTAGTGGATGTTAATAACTTAAGGGTCTAATTATTTTTTTCTGCATGATTATAATTAATAGGCAGAATCATAGTTTCAATAACACGATGATGAATGAATGCTAACAGATCTAACGAATATAAGTATTTTTTTTTTCTTGTAAGAAATGTTAAATAATTTATAATATAGTCTATATTTACAATATATATGTATAATCAAATGATACAAACACTTGGTAAAAATAAATAATCAAAATTGCAAAATATTCCAACGAGTTTCGTATATGGAACATATATTTGTAACTTTAATACCAAATATAACTATATAAATATTATATTAGATTAAATCGCTAAATTTTTATGAACTTTATATTTAAACTATGATGAAAATCAACTTTAACAAGACTTCAACGATTTGCTTGTTCACCATTAACTACTAATTTTAATTAAAACGAAAATGTAATATTAATTTATATTGAAAAAGAATGATTTGAATATTCTCGAGTAGATTACAAGAGAAGTAAAATAAACGTAAAACCATGAATCATAACACTTTTGAATAATATCTAATCAAAATAGTTATTTATTACTTAATTTCATCATGAAATTTCAAACAAATAAATTATTAATCACAATTATGTTTTATAATTACTTTAAAACTAGAAATATATATATATATATATATATACTTGCATTATACGTTGGTTCATGCACACGTACATTACATCNGTTCATGCACACGTACATTACATCAACATTTAAAACAATCACTATATAACTTATAGACTTTTAATTCTAATCCATCGACAATTTTTGTTTGTTAGTGGTCCGGTCCTTTCGAATACAACATTTCAATTTATATCACTAAATATTACAGCTATCAAGCATCATATACAGCGACATATATTCATTTTATGATACAATTACATATATATACACATACATAACTCATGTCATTTCATGCTACATAAAATAACTCAAAAAGAGTTTTTTTTTCCTCCATTTATATGATACAAAATCTATAAAAATCATTTGTCCCCTTAACAAACTCCTTTACAAAGTTATAAAAAAAAAAAACAAATTCTTTTACTTGGAAAATATGAGTTACGATAGGCTCGGTTTAGCCACACCATCAGGTTCGGTAACCAAGCCTAACTCCAAAGCTAAAACAAAGCTGATTCTCCTCGCTTTGGCTTTACTCGTTGCTGTATTACTCTCCGTTGCTATCTTTACCGGTATACGAACCTACGGTTCGGGTAAAGTTAAACCGGGTTTAACCCGGAAACTGACCCGAGCAATTTCCCGAACCTGTAAAAAAGCTAAGTATCCAAGTCTATGTATAGACACACTCCTTGATTTCCCTGAATCTTTAACCGCCGACGAAAACGATTTAATTCACATCTCGTTTAACGCTACGTTACAGAGATTTTCCAAAGCTTTATATTCTTCTTCATCAATTTCATACGCTCAGATGCCGCCACGTGTACGGTCAGCTTACGACTCTTGTCTCGAGCTTCTAGACGATTCTGTTGACGCGCTCTCACGCGCTCTTTCCTCAGTCGTTTCTGGAGGATTTAACGAAGAATCGCATTCCGATGTGATGACGTGGCTTAGCTCTGCCATGACTAACCACGATACTTGCACTGAAGGATTCGATGAAATCGGAGGCGGTGGCGGAGGAGTGAAGGATCAAGTGATCGGAGCTGTGCAGAATCTTTCGGAGCTTGTGAGTAATTGCTTAGCGATTTTCGCTGATAATGTTAAGGATTTGTCGGGGATTCCGGTGGTGACTAATCGGAGGTTGTTAGGGGTTGAAGAAACAGAGAGATTCCCGAATTGGTTGGGGAATCGAGAGAGAGAGCTTCTGGTTACTCCGCCGGCGTCGATTCAAGCCGATATTACAGTATCTAAAGACGGGAACGGCACGTGTACAACAATCGCGGAGGCGATTAAGAAGGCACCGGAGCATAGTAACCGTCGATTCGTCATATATATCAAATCAGGAAGGTAGGTTTTAACAAAATGTCAAAATCATACACGTGAAAATCGAGATATGATTTCATATTGTATAATAAATGAAAAATCTACAGATACGAAGAAGATCTTCTGAAGGTAGGAAGGAAGAAGACGAATCTGATGTTCGTCGGTGACGGAAAGGGTAAAACGGTCATAACAGGTGGAAAAAGTGTTGCCGATGACCTCACTACTTTTCATACCGCAACTTTTGGTAATTTCATTTTCATCACATTAACTGATTGGATTTAATTTTGGAAAAATGACTAAAAAAACTATTTGTAGGAAGGTGTAAAATTAATATTTCAATTATCGTTAAGATTAATTTAATTATCAATTTGTTAAATGTACTTAAATGAAATTCTCCGCTTTTTAAAATATGGTGAATTTAACTACCAAACTGTTAACAAAATAGTCACTATAATAATTTAAAACAATGATCAAATCATTATCGAAATTGTTTTAGGTTGTTATGATGATTTTATTATAAGTGCAATCGGTAGTCACAAATAATGAAAAAATGAAAATTAATGAATTGAAAAAAAGTTAATTGAAAAATGTAAAAAAGATGAAAAAAATTGAAAAATTATTCATCTACTATTGTTAGGATGAAAAAAATGAAAAATGATTCATCTACTATAGGATGAAAAAAATGGAAGAAAAATAGTCTATTTTTGTAAAAATCAAATTTAATTTTTTTTCATTTTCTTCATCTTAAATGGTGAAACAAAACTCGAACATGAAATAACTTTTATTTCCAAAAAAAATTTATTCAGCAAATTGTGCATCCAATTACACCATATTTAAAAAAATGAAAATTTAGTTAACTACCTATAACAGATTGATGATTAAATTAGTAATTAACATAATTAGAATATTAATTTTACACTCAGTGAAATCAAAGAATTGTTTTACTCATTTTTTCTTTTATTTTCTGAGGTATAATTCTTACTTTTCTACTGAATTTGAACTTAGCCGCAACCGGAGCTGGATTTATAGCAAAAGACATAACATTCGAGAACTACGCCGGACCAGCTAAACACCAAGCAGTAGCTCTCCGTATCGGCAGCGACCACGCAGTAATCTACCGTTGCAACATTATAGGCTACCAAGACACTTTATACGTCCATTCAAACCGTCAATTTTTCCGCGAATGCGATATTTACGGTACAGTAGATTTCATATTCGGTAACGCAGCAGTAATCTTACAAAGCTGTAACATTTACGGACGTAAACCAATGGTTCAACAAAAAATAACAATCACAGCTCAAAACAGAAAAGATCCAAATCAAAACACTGGAATCTCAATCCATGCTTGTAAACTTCTCGCCACGTCAGATCTCGAGGCTTCGAAAAGTAGTTTTCCGACATATCTTGGCCGTCCATGGAAGTTATATTCAAGAGTTGTGTATATGATGTCAGATATGGGTGATCATATTCATCCACGTGGATGGTTAGAGTGGTATGGTTCGTTTGCTTTGGATACATTGTATTATGGTGAGTTTATGAATAAAGGAGTTGGATCTGGTTTAAGTCAACGAGTTAAGTGGTCTGGTTTTCATGTTATTAATTCAACGGTTGAAGCTAGTAAGTTTACTGTGGCTCAGTTTATAATTGGGTCCACGTGGCTGCCGTCTACTGGTGTAGCGTTTGTTTCTGGGTTGTCACAGTAGGTGACTGGCTGTTGTGTTAGCCACCGTAGCTGTGGATTTGTTTCTTTTATATACATATATATATTCAAGATTTATATGTCTTTCTCAAATCGTTAATCAAGTGTACTTATATGATTATTATCTTCTTTGGAATGAAATAAAAATTTAGAACTTGGGCATGTTTTTTTTTACCGTTCTGGGCAGGGCTGGTGCGTGATTTTTGGAGGTTCTAGTAAAAAAAAAAAATGTGTCTTTTTTCTTAGTCACCATCAATTTTTCGGACGTTAAAAACAGACCGAATATGGTTTCACGAATAATTTTAATTGAAATTATAATAAATTTTTAGATTTTGGTTTTATGAAACATAAACCCAAAAAAATAATTTAAGTCCGAGGCGGTCGTCAATCCCGACTATGCTTAAAGCCGCCCCTGGTTCCACGGACAACGGTTAAAATTTATGTTTGTTTTATTATCTCTTTCAACTTATTGTTGAATTTTTCTCCTTTAAATACATTGCCCAAAAGAAAATTTAAGATGGGAGCAATATTTCATATAATAAATTTTTTTTTAGAAAAATAGTTTTTTTTACATAAATAGATATATAATTTGGGAGTTCTACAAAACAGGACGACCGCCACTCAAACTTGTTACTAAACATGTTTGTTTACGTGTTAGTTGTTCAATAACAAATTTCGGTAACTAAGAATTAGATACTAAATTTTTCACCGTTCCAAATTTTAAATCTTTAATTACTGAAACTCGTAACCAAACTAGCGACAAATAAACAAACAAAACTCTAACAATACTACGGATCTCTCTATCATCGGTCTCTGACACTAAAAACGAGCAAACAAACAAACCCCTTAAATATTCGTATCTTTTTAAGATTCTCTCATTAACATAAGTATATATTTGTGGAAAGATCAATCATTCAATTATAAAAAGTGTTCAGATATGGACCAACATAGCAACTATTGTTAAAAGTCTGCACATTTTTCCAACAAAAGTAATAACTTTTCTTTCTCCAAAACACTTTTAGACCACTGCAAAAAAAAGCTGTTTCAGAACAGAATGATAAAGAACCCAAAACCAAACAACTGATAACTTTGATCAGACTTTGGTCGTTTTCAGCTACACACACATGTTTGGTATGCAAACACCAGAATCTGGATTTTGTTGTTCTTTCCAAATTCTTCCAGTAACCCTAAGTTTCAGTTCTTTCCTATCTCCACCTGAGAAGAAGAGAGCCATGTTTCTTTGAATAATGAGACCATCATGACTATCTCTTACTTTTCTGTGACTATCTCTAATGCTTCTTGGAGTTCCTTCCCATGTTAGTTTTCTTCCACTGCCTCCAACTTCTAAACTGTAAGTGTAGTTTCTTGCGTCTTCTTCGTCTCCCATGAATCTTAGAAACGCCATGTAAACCGGAGCCATTCCGAGCTGAAAGGCTTCGAAATGTAGACAAAAGTATTGTCCAAAGCAATGGAATACCTACAAAAAGAAAAACCATAAGCTTTTCAGACACTATTTAAGATCACAAGGCAAGAAGAGTCCAAGAGATCATAGATCAGAAAGCAGTGGATTCATGATAACTTGGTCCTGTTCGTTTGCTTGTAGCTGAACTCAGCGACAAGTTTCAACGAGTTTTGGCGACAGACGATTTAAAATTCGAATAGCCAAAAAAATCTAGCGTTTAGTTTTTACTCGCCAAAACTTCTTGCCAAAATCGCTGAACTAGAGATGGGTAAACAAACATGTTCAGCGACAGGTTCAGCGCTGAGTCAGCAACGAGAAAACAAACATAAATTTTCGTTGCTGTCTCCAAAACAAGCAAACGAATATGCCCATTCCTCACACCAAACCAGAAACAAGTAGCTGGAAAATTATAAAAATTGGCTCAATTTGCCCAATCAGAAACCTTGGCTCAATTTTCTTCTGATCTAGATAAGGCTACATCGTATTAACAAACCAAATATGAACAAGAACAAGACTAACCGTTAGCATCCAAGTTGCATTCTCTACTTCGCGTGGATTAGATTTGACGTAGCGGTGATTAAAGGTGCAGCCAGTGTGCATATCGACTTTGTGATCGTCTCTTAAATGAGCTACAAGGAAAGGTATGTCTCCTACAACAGCACACTCCGAACCAGCATATGGACAACTATAAGGTCTGAAGTTACAAAGAGACTCATGCTTTAATTTGCTGTAGTAAGGAAAGATCTCCGGACATCCGAGGTTGTAAAACTTGCAAGGTAGCTCAAGGGATTCAGCCACTTTTTCGAGAGCTAAACATCTAATATCTCCGAGTTCTTGTCTACACGTGGGACACCGGTTGTGTACCCTTGCTTTACAGGTGGAGCATAACGTGTGCCCATTATGACACTGCAGATAAAATCAATTTTTTTTTCAGTTTAATATCACCAAATCCCTCAAGAACACCTCTCGTTATAACATACCAGAGGTTTGAGATCTCAAGAGCAATTTTACAACACAAGAAACATCGGAAGTAGAAGCAAATGGAAGTAATGTTTAACCAAATCCTATCATTTACAGATAGCTAACACTGCAAATGCATTGGATCAAGCTATTCTAGATAATCATCGTTCTTGAGCCTGAAACAAATCTATGGCGATGAATCAAAACAAGCGGAATTTTCCACTGGTTTCCATGGAAGTTACGAATAAAAAGATAATGGGATCATCAGGTCTACATCAGACACAAATCTAGGGCAATAAAAATGAATGAAATCATGAAATTAAGACGGAATTCAATAACATGCAACAAGTCCATGATATATCTCAACGATTTAAGACGTCAACAGGTGAATCAAAAGCCTCTAAGATCATGAAATACGGACCTGATGGATAGGTGGATACATTGAATTGGTACAAACTGGGCATTCAAGGAGTTCATAAACGCTAGTGGCTGGGGCGATTGCGGTCGGGCCAACGATATTAGTAACCACAGGGGTTCCACCATGGTTACCTTGAGACTTGGTAGATGAAAATTGATGGGAATGATGATGAGGATGAGGATGTTGATGATGGATCTCATCGTTATCGATCGAAGAAACGCATTCGATACTGTCTGTCTCCATTAACAACCCCTAATTTAAAAAAACAAAACACAATCCCTAATTTTCAAAATTTGGGGATTCAAAATTATTTTCCCCTTTTCTTTAAATTCCTTTCTTTCACGCCGATGAACAGAAAGCAAACATAAAAAGTAAAAAGAAGAAGAAAGAAGACAATTCGATTGCTTCTCTTTAACCTTTAGGTATCGTTTTCGAAGGGATTGAAAGAGGAAAATATCTCGAAAAGAAGAGAGAGAAAAGGGAAAAAAACTGGGATTTTCCCGGGAATATCAAACACAGGGATTTTGATTTTCTTCCCTTTCCCTTCCTCTCTCTCTCTAGACCTCTCTCGCTCTCTCTCTCCTATCTCGAAGAATTTCGCTAAAGAGGTGCTTTTCTTTGTGTTGTTTGATTTTTTTTTTTGGTTCTTCTTCTCTCTTTCCTCCGCCAGAGAAAAAGATGAGAGATTAAATATAGCCGTCCAGATTTTTAAGTTTTAATCCAACGGTTATTAGAATCTGGAAGGCACATCGGTGTTTTTTTTAACAATTTTGTTTCTCTTGTTTAATTTATTTTAGTTACAAACTAATTTACACATAAATTTTGAAAAAAAAAGACAAGAAAGTAAATAATTTTTACTAGTTTGAGTCTTTGACGGATATAGGTTGTTGACTTAATGTGGAAGGAAAACACGTTATTAGGCAAAGATTTGCAACAAACATGAAGAGACTGTTTTGTTTTTACGTAACAGACCTAACTATATAAAATCTATACATAGATTTATAGACTTTACCTAAACGGATTTGGCCAATGTTTTGTAAAATATTTCTTAAGATCAGATTTATTATGTATTTTTTTTTAATTCTTATATTTTTTATGAAATATTTATTTTGTTCCAAAACCATTTTGTTTCAAAATTTTAAAAAATGTATCAATTCAAACATTTTTTTGCAAAAATGTCTAACACTAAATTATTGGTATACCATATATACTCATACATTAAAACAAATTTATAAAACTTTAATAAATTAGGATATTTTGGATAGTTCTTCTTTTGTTTCGAGTCGTCGGCTTTTATTTTTAATACTGGCTCTAGACTTGCCACAAAATAATTAAGAAAGAAAAAAATGGATAATGATATATCCTCATCTAACATTTAATAATATTTTGTGTAAGGTCTATATTTGAAATCCATTTATTTCCAATTTTTTGTGATTAAAATAGCTAAAAAGATTATAGGATTGAATTTATTACAATGGGTTTTACTTTCGTTTTTCAAAAACTTAGATTTTGTAGTAAAGGAAGATATAGTATGCATAAAAGTTACATGATCATTTATGAATGTGCATTTGTTTATGCAAAGTACCTTCCTTGTTTTTTTTTTATGTACAAAGGATGATAATAAAATCAAACATACAGAGATACATTCATCATATGTTGCCTCAATGATGAAGCTGATAATGATGATGATGATGATGATGGTGATGGTCATGATCCAATGTTACATTACATACTTGCTACGACGGACGAAAGCTCAGCCTCCACCTCCGTCTCTCCTTCTGATCCCTCCCTTGTTGCCTGCAACATATTATTAGACCAGTAAGGTCACATTAAGGGATTATGGTGACACGGCCCCACACTTTTTCAGTTCTTGCAAAAAAATCCTAAACTTCTAATTTGGTTTTTTAAACCCCAAACTCTCAATACAGAGCAATGAGATCTGAAAATGTACCTGGGAAGAAGAATCCTTGGACTTGGTTTCTTCAAGATACCGACCTAATGCTCCTTTACCACGAAGAATCTTAGCTCCAGAGCCTCGACGCCCTTCTCCTTCAACGGCTTCATCATCCACCACAACCGCATCTATCATATCGCTCCCTGTACTTTCGTCTGGAATCTGAAAAAGAAACGTTTTTTGCGAATTTCGAGTTTAATTTTCCAGAAGACTAAGGAAGACAGGCTAGGGAGATTAAATGCAAATGTGTTAGTTGTATTGATTACCTCGTACATAGACTCCATGAGAATACTCTCTAAAAGAGCTCTTAAACCCCGGGCACCAGTGTTTTTTGTTATTGCTTTTCTAGCTATTAACTGCAGTGCACTTTCCGTGAAATGCAGTTTTACCTGAGGAAAGAATAGTACCGGAAGATCAAGATTTGAAGTAGCAGTGAGGGAGAAAGAGAGAGAAAACTACTTACACTGTTCATCTGATACATCTTTTTGTATTGCTTTCCCAGAGCATTCTTGGGCTCTGTAAGCACCTGCAGTCCAATCATATTATTATTGCTTATTCTATAAACATAATCAAGCATGTGAATCATATCAATATAAATGTACCTGCATAAGTTGGTTCTCAGTCAAAGCAGATAAACTGACGAGAACTGGAAATCTTCCAACAAATTCGGGTATTAAACCGTAAGCAATCAGATCACTGCTTTCCACCTGCCACCAGTGATATCTCATATAAACAAACGCCAATATAAAGCAAACAAGCAGTAAAAGCGCAACATGAATTAAGACCAATCTATCATTTTTTTCTAAAGAGATTAGACACTTACAGTTTCCATTAGGTTTGATGCAACAGCAGCGTTTGTAACACCACCAGCCCTCATGTTAGCACGTACTGGAGCACCAAACCCTATTGAAGAATCATGGCGCCTGGGACAAAAAAAAAAACACTCAGTTAACTCACAAAAGCAATTCATGACACAACAAAAAAAATATTCTGAAATTGTTCACTTTAAGACCTCTCTGAGATTGTCTTTTCGATATCTACAAAAGCACCACCACATATGAAGAGTATATCCTTTGTGTCTATCTGCAGAGAGTCAATAAAAACGTCAGTAAAGAAAAGATGTTACATGAGAGATACCAAACAACTCTCAAAACGAAACCGGAAAAGCCATGTCTATCGAAATTTCAAATCTTCTCACAAGAATTATCATGAAAAGAACACTACATAGGTAGGTGAAAGCTTTACGTCTACCAAATAATCAAAGTTGATATTAATATCAACCCGTATTCACAACAATTATCATGAAAAGAGCAATACATAGGTAGGTGAAATCTTTTATTTAGCAAATAATCAACATTTGGTATGAACTATGATATTAATATCAACCCGTATTCACAATACAGAATTGCAGATGCATAGCTTTTGTTGTTTTAGCAAAGTGCAAGCCAAAACATAGAGAGTTGAGTACTACAAACCTGGATATTATCACCTCTAGGGTGCTTCCTAGCGCCCTTCTCAGGTACATTAACAATCTAGACCAGAGAGAAAGTTAGACCCAAAAAGAGGCAGTTAGAAAATTGGCATCAACCAGAAATAAAGTATTGCGATTTTAGGTAGCAAATATTATTCAATTTCAAACTCTCAAAAAACATATAATACATAACTTACGAGATCTACCAAAAACTTTTGCAACATATTTAGACGGTAAACTTACTGTGCCTTCCAGCATTTTTAGCAATGCTTGTTGAACACCCTCCCCTGATACATCTCTGCTGATATTAAGGCTTTCTGCCTGTTAACCAGAATGTTATAGAACAAAATTCATCTAAAAGAACAGAAACATCCAAATTTGCCAAACAAAAACAAGAAAAAAATTCTGACCTTCTTTGTTATCTTGTCAACTTCATCTATGTAAACGATTCCCTGCTGTGCAGCTGCAACATTATAATCGGCAACCTGACGTATACGTCAGTATTAGAGTAAATCCTCAAAAGACAGTCAGCTGTTTCACATTATACATAACACATATGCGAAGAACCGTTTTCGTTATATCAACACATTAGAAAACAATTTTACAGCAGAAGCAACCTCATAACCTTTGATCTACGTAGTTAATAATATAAAGAGATCAATTGTAAGTGTGGGCTTCAGAAGCTTACTGTGAGAAGTTTGTATAAAATAGACTCAACGTCCTCCCCAACATAACCAGCCTGACATTTAATTCATTTCCAACAAAAAAGGAGAAACGAATGTCACAGATTGGTCATCAGCGAAGAACATGAATCTAATAGATAAAAGAAAGTCGAGAATTGCCTGAGTTAGTGTGGTAGCATCTGCAATGACAAAAGGAACATTCACAAACCGTGCCAAAGTTTTCGCAAGTAGCGTCTTCCCTGTCCTTGAAAAAACACCAAAAAAGATGAGGTGAGACATCTGACTTTGAAATGTTAACAACAACACCAAAACAGCATTGACTGCACTAAACAAGTGTAAGCTCGCCAAATGATAACGTGCTACATCAGCATATAAGGCTTGCACTTCTTGCAGGCTGGGGTCAGAAAATTACCTGAGCCTGTTGGTCCCATGAGGAGAATGTTACTCTTCTCAAGTTCTACCATATCATCATCTGCTGTTTTTGTTGCAGAGTTACCAGTTTCTCCAGCGGACCTAGCTTCCCAAAAATATTCACCATTATAACTATTCAATCTCTTACAGAAAATAAACAATAGCAAATAAACTTACAAAGGAAAGAAATGTAACTACGATATCCACATGCACTTGCAAACGAATCATAGAATATCCTCTTGCTAAGAGTAAAAAGACGACAACAAAAATAAGGCATATTGGCATGGTTTACAAAATCACAAGATATGCTTATATATCTCAGATTCTTAGATAAAATAGCTGCACCTATATTACCAAGCATTGCATTAAGGTGAAAATATAAGCAAGTAACCTTACCGTGTCTGTGATGATTCATAATATATCCTCTTGTAGTGATTGTAAACTGCCACAGAAAGCACCTGCATCCATAAGAATGCGGTTTAAACTATAAAATTCCCTCTCTAGACCAAAAAGAAACATACAAAATGCAGAAAATAGAGCTGAAATTTAGCATCAGTGTCTATGATTCACCAATAACTCGGTGCACACCTTACCCCAGATACATAAAAAAGAGCTAAACAAGTAAAGAATTAAACACTAGAGACACTGGAAACATACCCTTAAGACAGAAAATTCTTTATCCGTGTTTCTAATTACGATGCAATATGTAGTCTTCAATCTTTGATAACTTAAAACTTTCTAATTACGATGCAACTACAATCTAAGCTCCTAATGATTACCAAGTCAGACGTTTAGGTTAAATTGAGCTACTCATATTCACGAACTATCGATAAGTAAAATCAAATCTCGTTTCAGATTATATCAGAAACATCAAAGTATTCTCGTAGCACTTTGTTCCCTTTACCTTTTTAGCTCTCTCCTGACCAATAACGAACTTGTTCAAACCCTTGCATATCTCCTTTGGTGTAGGGAAGTTAGACCCAAGGTTGGATCCACCCCAATTCTCGTCCTTCGAATTCGACCCTGCTCCGTTACCAGCACTGGGGGTGCTCCCACTACCACCGCCACCACTATTACCACCTCCTCCTCCACCACCACGCCCCAAATTAACGTTCGACCCGTTTACCCTAACGGAAACTCCATCTCCCGGAGGTTGCCAGAGATCCGGTGGGTCTCCGTACGAGTTCAACAAAGCAGAACCCCCACCATTCAGCTTCTCAGAACAATTCGTAGCATAACCCTTACTCGAATTCCATCTCTCTCCCCGATAATCCACAAAGCTCGTTCCCACAGGCCTGAGTAACGAAACTCCTTCTGGAATTTTGTTTGATAAATCCCCTGATTTAGTACCCCGATTGCACTGAGGACTCGTAGTCCGAGCGGTGTGGACACGGTTAAAGATGAAGTACCTAAACTGAGAAAGCGTAAGAGAAGCGGTTTCTCTCGAGGTATTGGACCTCAAAGCCGCAGCCATGGCTATCAACAAGGAATTAGATGCGGACACAAAGAGTGAAGAAAAAACTCAGCAAGTGATTATTAACATATGCGATCGAAGATGAAGAAAGTATAGCAGTAGTTGAGAAAGCGTATGAAGAGATGATGATATTGGGAGAAAGACGAAGTTGTTCAGCACACGAAAAGGATGAAGAACCGATGAAACGAAAGCATTAGAAAAAGGGGAAAAACAGAAATGAGAAAGGGGCTTCGAGAGAATATCTGGTAAGAGTTTGACGAGAGCATTGACGGCCCCTGGTTTTTGAAACGTCGTCGTCTTAGCTCTTTAGCAGATTTTTCCACCGCCGGATCCGAAATTATACAAATAAATATAACAATGGTCTGAACCGTCATTTTTATTTTTATTTGTTTTATTTTTTTAGGAAAATTTGGGCACATACGTTTTCTTAAAATAGAAGGATTTTATAGTAAAAATGAAATAAATATCTATTTTAAAAATGATTTTATTTCAAGTTTTTGCAAAAGTTTGAGTTCTTTCAATAAACCAAAAATCGGAGGTGTTAAAAAGGAAATAAAATCTGTTTTAAAATGATTTTATTTGTTTTTGCAAAATTAGAGGTTTTAAAAAAAAATGATTCTGCAAAATTTTGTTCTTGCAATAAACCATAAACAATTCTCGTTCAGTTCTTCATTAGATGGTATAACTAAAAATATTATAATATATCTTACGGAATATTTGTCTAAAATTTTTACAAATAAAAAGTTTTTATTTTTTTTTATATGGAAGGTAGACTACTCATTTATTTTCAGGTTCGGTGTATTTCTAAGTTTTTAATGTAAAAAAAAAATGAAATGTACGATACTTTTGTCTTTATTTATGTCAATTATTATCTTCTTTTTTCCCAAAATTATTAATGTAAAAACTTATAAATAAAAAATGTATGTTGATATTTTAACAAAAAAAGGGTATGTTAATACATGTATAAAACATTAATTCACAAATCACAAAAATAAGGATAAGGATAAAACATAGCAATTATTAGGAGCAAATGTAAAACATAGTAATTATTAGGTCCACTGTATTTCAAGCTTTTAATGTAAAAACTAAAAATAAATTATAGTTTTATCATGACTCAAAAAGATAAGGATAAAGCATAGTAATTACTAATTATTAGGAGCAAATGTATGTTAATATTTTAACCCAAAAAAAGTATGTTACATGTAGAAAACATTAATTCACAAATCACAACATAACATAATAATTTATAATTGGAAAAAAAAAACATAATAATGTATGGATTTAAAAAAATTTTGAAATTCGTTTTGCAAAATAAATTAAAAATTGGATTATCAAAAAAACTGACATTTAGAAATGGAAAAATAAATGATCTTTCAAAACGAAATATAATTCAATTATTTGGCTATGAGTCTAATTTTTACGAAGTAGTTTAAAAAATTTACTACAGTATATTTTAAAAAATCAAAAATTTTATTATAACATTAAGTTTATCATTATTATCAAAAACAAATTTAAATTTTCGAAACAAAATCTTAATTTATTAATTAATAAAAAGTAAAATTTTGAAACTTTTTTGAATAAAAAGTAAATAATTGCTTATAAGCTCTGTTCTTGAAGTTAAAAAAAAAAAAACTCTGTTCAGATTCACATCGAGTACAAGGAAAACCCAAAGCCACCTTTCCTCCCCAACATCATCATCTCCACAGGAGTTTCAGATCCTTGAGGCCAACCATATTTCTCAATCAACCGAGTCAAAAACTCACCAACAACATAAGAAATCCCCGACACTGAAATCGCAATCGTAACATAGTAAAAAACACTCTTCAAATAGCTATCTCTCGGGGATTTCACGTGTGCTTTGCCTATTGCAAGCAAACCAATGCTTAAAAGAGACGATACAAGAACTGATGCAGATTTGTATTCTCTTTTGTCTGTTTTGTTGAATGTAAAGCAGTAGACCAGAGGAGGAATAAGACCGAAGATTATGAAGGATAAGATCGCAACTATCTCATGACGTCTGTAGTTTTCTCTTCTTCCGAGAAGTTTTGTGTATCTTGTTTCTTGTTCGTTGATTTTGTTTTCATCGTTTGTTGTTATTAGAGGGTTTTCTTCTTTTAGTTCTAGGAGCTGCAAAAAATGAACATATTTTGTTTGAAATTTGTATATTTTATGAAGGGTTCAAATATAAAACTACAGTTTCAGCGTTTAGCAAAAAAAAAAATTCTTAGTTAATTTGATTTTCTAACATGGTTTTTAAGCATGATCCTTTATTAGGCAAAAAAAAGGATAAATTGCACACAAAAAAAACCTCATCTATTGACCAATCGACAAAAAAAAACTTAATTTAAAATGTGTAAAAAATACTGTTTTTTGAACAAATATCAAATAAAAACTTACAAGTTTGATCCGTTGAACAACTAAACCACTGTTAAATAATCTAAGAGCATCTTCATCGGTGACACCAATGAGGTGTCTAATATTTTTTTTCTTAAATTTTTCGTTTGTTCATAAAAAATTAGAACAATTTTTACAAAAATATCCTATCTTTTTATGAATAAAAAAAATTTTAGACACTTCATTGATGTCACCAATAAGGATGTTCTAAACGGTGCGTTTTTGTGTTAAAAAAACTGTAAATTTAAGTTTTTCGCCATGTTTTTGTTTGCCATGTTTTTTTTTCTGGAGTTTTTTTGGTTCAACGTCAAATTGTAGGGTTAAAAAAATAGACCTTTTTGTCATGTTTTTTTTTCTTTAGGGTTAAATGTCAAATTGTAGGATTTAAGAAGGTGATATTGGCAAAAAAAAATCCATGTTTTTGTAAAAAAAAACAGCCTAAACTTCTAAACTATATCATTTTATTTATTAATTATCCTTTTTATGAATCAAAGATGGAGCTTTTCCAGGTTTAAAAGATCTATACTCACATTATGAACAATGAGTATGAGTCCACCGACTAAATTCGCCAATCCTAAAACCAAAATATTCACTACAACACCAACAAAAATATAGCCGTTAAATTCATAAGAACAAAAAATGGTTTTAGCCATGGAATCAAATTCGAAGTAATACTTACAAGTAGAAGCACCAGAACCAGCAGCAGATGAAATAACACCAAGGCAAGTAATCGATTCAATCAAACCTCCATAAACAATACTTTTCAAGATATCTAATTTGCATTCTTTAACACTACTTGGAGTCACTTCTAATGAACTGCTTTGTGTTATATCGACTCTAATCTCGTTAGGTTCCATTGCAGTAATCACTGATGTAACAGTTCTTTCAGTATCACCATTTGCAGAAGAACTCACTACCTCTGTAACTTCTACACTCACTTTGCTTAAGCTGTTTGTGTCTAGAGATGGTTTAATTGGTGAAAGACATCCTTTGTCTGTCAATTGATTCACCTGAGGAAGAGGAGGAGCTTCTTGAAGTTTCAATGGCTGCTCTGAAGTAGAAGCTTCTGTGTTCTCTTCTCCAGGTGTCTCTTTCATCACTAAGGTTGTTTTCAATGGTTCTGTTGTAGTTTCAAGTGGTGTGTTGAGGTTATTTTGTGGAGTTTTTGATGTTTTTTCACCTGCAAAAATGGAATATATATGTGAAGTTATTGTCTGTATAACTGTTGAAGTTAAGCGATGTGGGATATATCTTGCAATATACCTTGTTCAGTAACTGTACGTTTCCATTTAAAACTGAACCAATTTGAATTAAGTGTAGCATTCTTTAGAGGTTTTGGTAGATTCTTGATCTCCTCTTCATCTTTACTAGAAGGAACCACGTTTGGACCTGTAATTTATTTTTTACCCAAATTGAAACACTAATTCTTGATAAATATATGTTTCAACAAAATCAAAATTATGTTTGTTTATCTGTCGTTCTTCCAAACTACATATTTTAGCGTCAAATTTTGGTTATGAACGATTTAAAATTTAAATTAATGAGAATTTTAGTGTTTAATTTTTTCGTAACTGAGTTTTGTTTGTTAAAATCTATAACATGGACCGAATCACAGGTAAAACAACATGTTGTCAAAATTAAGCTATAAAACTCAGAAACAAGAGTAACAACAAAACGAATATAAATTTTTGTCGCTCTCTGAAAAAAAATCATAAAAAGTTTGTTAAAAATTAATAGTAGATTTTTTTTTGTAAAAAGAATACTCCCTATGTTTCAATTTGGTTGAAGTTTAAGCAATTTGTACACTATTTTACAAAAAAAAAATCATAAAGTACCTATTATAACCTTGTTTTTATTGTGTATTTCAAAGTGGTGAGTTTCTTTTTATCAAAATCGATTATTTGCGAGGTAAGGGTAAAATGGTAAACTAGTGAGAATCTTTTCTGCTGAAAATTGAAAAGATTGCTTATTTCGGAACAAATTTTTCACCTTAAAACTTCAACTAAAGTGAAAGGGAGTAACGTTAATGAAGTAAGTACCTTTAGGTATGAATATGCTGAAGCATGATAAGCACTGCCACATAGATGCTTCACGAACAGTACTGTTTTCATGAGCATCAAGAACTGCTAAATTATCATCTGAATGAAGAGTTTCATTACCAAAATAAGAACCTCTCAATCTCTTTGAATCTAATTTCAACACACGAGGAATCGGAATCTTTCGTTTTCTTCTTTTGAGAAGAACCCTTTCAGTGATGCAAGAATTACAGTTTGGACAATACAAATCATGCGTTTCTTGATTCTCAAGAATCTTCTCTACTTCTTCATAATCTTCTTCATCTCCTTCAATCTCTTCTTCTTCTTCTTTAGATTCTTCAATTTCACTGGGCTGTTTGTTGTCTTCACACACAATTTCATCGGTTTGGGATTCGATGGCGTCAGTAGCTCCACTTGACTCAGAACCTGAAGAGAAACAACACACCAGAGATCATAAACAAATGTTCAAGACTATACTATATATTGTGCTATAAATCTACAGTGTCCTAGACGTTTTTGGACTGACCTTGGGGGTCAAAACAGAGCAAAGATTCGTCTTTTAGTGTCCAATCACAGTGGTGACATTTCCAAATTCCTTAGTTCATAAAAACAACAAATATAACATCTCCACCATCACAAGAAATCATATTCTAACTTAAAATTCGTTGTTATATTCTTTGTTTTGTTGCAAATTCTGTTTTGTTTACAATAATTTTTAAAAATACCTTTTTTCGTAGTAAATAAACAACTAATTTATTCAAAACACACCGTAAGTTTATTGCAAAATCAGTATTTTTATACTGCTTTCCTCATTGAATACTAAGGCTATATATATATACTTTGAATGTAATTTTTTTTTAATTTTTACTTCAAAAAATAATAATTCTGTAAATACTAAGCAACAAAATAATAATTCTGTAACTTTTACTTCAAAATCATACAATAATTTGACTATTATAATTTTTCATGAATAGTTTTTTCATTTTTTTAAACTTTCCTATTCAAATTTTTAAAAACATGAAGAATCATTCAAGACATTGAATATTAATTAATGAATTTTATTAGAAAAAAAAGTAAAAAAGTCCTACCAAAATACATTTTTGTTGAAATTGCACAGAAAATTTTGAAAAAGGAAGAAAAATTAGTCATGACTTAAATTACTACTCCCTCTGTTTCATTTTAAATGCATTTTTAAGTTTTTTATTTTGTTTCAAAATAAATACACTTTTCATCTTTCTAGAGAAAAAAAACAATGTATTTCCATCTTTACCCTTATTTTTTCAAATTCCCAAAATCTTTTTAGTTAAACATTATTGCAATAAAAAATAATAAATAAGGGTAAAATAGTAATTCTGTATGTCTCCTAAATTATTGTGCTAAAAGCTAAAAATGCATTTAAAATGAAACAGAGGGAGTATTTACTAACCTTGATCTCCATCGAAGTAGGCACTTTCATGGTTGGTGTCGATGATATGTTCATTAGCTTCATCGCTAAAGACACAGTCTGTAACATCAGCAGAAGAGCTCGAAGAGGAACTACTCGTTGTCTTTGTAACACTTTCTTTACTTGAATGTTCATTTTCACAAAGTATAGAAGCTGTTTTCTTCTCCAGTTCAAAAACTTCATCTCCTTCCTCTTTCATTTCAGCTATGGATCCCATCGAGAAAATGAGATAGTTTTTTTTTTGTATAGTGATGAATTTCTTCAATATGCTCAGTGACGATGATTATGTAGCTAATGATGACTATGGTTAGTGACGAAGACGTGGTTTAGTACTTGGTTGATTTGTGATCTTCACGACGGCAAAAAAAATCTTTTGTGTTATCTTTTTTATTATTTTTTAATATCACGTTTTTGCACGAGTATACTTAAGGCTGCCCATTCGGCTATCCGTTCGGTTTAAGGTTTGATGCTTTTGGTTTTTTGTGATCCGTTTGGTTGGTTTTGGTTTCGGTTCTGGTTCGGATTTAAGGTTCGGATACTTGATAGGAAAATCCAAAAATATATCCCAAACAACTAAAAAATTACCTAAAAAACGAAAAAAATAACCCAACAAAAAAATTAGGATTACTTTCGGATACTCATTGAATATTTCGGAGACTCAGTAAATATCGGGACGAGCCTAATTATTATCCAATATCTATAGATCTAAGAGTTTAAAATTTAATGGTTAATTTTCAACGTAACCGGAATCGAACCCAACCTTTTTTTATTCGGTTCCGATGCCCAGCTGTATACTTATTGTTTAGTGATTTAAAGTACATAAAATGATTGTGTAAATGTGTCTATCAATTAATTTAATTAAAATTGGGATAATAATGATATAAAAGAAAATTACTGTATATATATAAAGACACGATGATAAAAGTGTTAAATAAAATCAAGATATGAGAATAAATAAATTAAGGTATTATAATTATATCCCACACCGTGAACATGAAAAGAACAACAATGGTATATATAGAAACGGAACAGAGGCATTGGTCACGACCTTACTTGAACAGGATCTGTTCTATAGGATCGTACCTCTGTATCCTTGATTTCTAAGGAGACAGGCCCTTAATCCTGGTGGATGAACCATGACCGTGTGATCAGAGCGTGATTAACGGCCACGATCATCTCTAAGGTGTATCCGGTGCTGTAGAGGATCGTTACTCGGTTCGGTCTAATCCTTACCGAGGTGGTCGCACGGCGGTCTGACAGGTTCCAATATTTTTTTTAATTACCATGTTCGTTTCTCCCACATCGCCAAAGACCAAAATATAGTTGCAGATGCCCATGAGGTATAAAATCCAACGTGGTAAATTCATATTTGTTACGGAGCCGTGCGGTGAGCACAAAGCGAACTATTCTTTCGCCTTTTACTAAAGAATACCGTGTGCTCTCCGTACTTAAACGGCATACGCCTATTTTTGGAAGGGTTTAAACATAAACCCCCATCAAATATCTCCATCAAAATCTTATTAATTAATCCTTTGTTTAATTTTAGAAACTAAACAATACACCGTTAAATCTATATAAATTCTGTATATTACGAGAAAAGAAAATCTACTTTCAAAACTCTTTAAATATCATAGAAAGTTAGTTCAATGTTTGGTAGGAACTTATCAATATTTTGAAGTTTTGTTTTTGTTCAAGTTTCATGAAAGTTCTTGAAAAATGGTTGTCACATACAACATGTTATTGTTAAAAGGTATTATTGTTGACAAATCATGCAGCAAAGAGGACTTTAGATATACTAGCTCGAAGTGTTACTTACAAAACATGAATCACATCTCTTTTGAATGTTTTTGTCATGTAAGCAGCATCAAAAGAATTGATGATCATCATGCCACCTGCATCTCAATGCTATTCATAGCCCGATCTCTGTCCTAAAAACAGGACAGGATATTGATAGAACAAACATCCATCAAACTAGTCCAATGAGAAGCTAAGGCGAAGACTTGGACTCCATGGATTTCTTTAGTCCAAAAACAAGCTCTATTGATTTTTCTTAGACTTAGAGTTCTGAATCTCGTCATCTCTAGATGTTTTGATTATAAACAGAAGCGTTTCCACGAGCATCGCCAAAACTAGTCCAAGAATCCCACCAGCAGCACTCTAAAAGAGAATCCCAAATCCGAGAAAACTCAGTATTCAAAAACTTTCTATAGTTTCTCGAACTTGAAAATGAGAGATAAACCAAACGTACCAGGCCAGGGTTGCGGTTGAATAAAGCTCTAAAGGAAGCGTATCCAACCAGATATCCAGTGAACATGGTAAGAGCAACGTGTAAACCTACAAATTGGGGGTTTACAAGAATCTATTTAGATACTTTCCAAGAAAATTTATCTGCAGACAATGGGAAGTGCTTACTTACCGAATCCAAGCTGATCTTTGTACGACGAGAAAGGCTCTTCAACGGCTTTCTTGGGAGTTATATCTTTAACAAGCTCTGCATACTCTTTCCTCTCAGCTAAATCTTTCAGCTTCAACAATCTCAATTTAAGTTCTTCGCTCTACCAAAGATCAAACAAAAACATAAACTCTAATGCCTTGATCAAACCAAGAAATGGCCAAACATAAGCTTCAAGTCTAGTTAGGAAAGATACAAGCAGAGAAGACCAGAACCATCCTCCATAGATTATGTCTGATGTTTCTAATTAAACCAACCAGAGTTGCTTATTTGGATCATAAAAAGAAATCAAAGAAAACAAAATTATGATAATCTTAGTTTATGATATTCAATGGCTTCCTCTAAATTTTCTGCTGCTGGTCTCTCTAGGAATCTAATACGAGTATCATGCATATAACCTCTTCCTATGGAAACCAATATAGCAAATTAGGAACAGAACCAGAATCAATTTAGGTCTAATTTACCCCGATTCTATCCTGTTGCTAGAATACAGAAGATTGCACCATATACGAATAAAAATATGAAATCAACAGAGAGATTAATCGAAAGAGGATTTAATATAGAGCTCAAACAGAGATTCACACACCTTAACTCTAGGTTTAGGACTGGTGAATACAAAATCAGAGCCGGAGAAAAGTCCCCACAACTCCGGTCTTGTCGAGGGATCGGATCCAGCCCATATAGCCCGGAACAATTTGAACGGAACGGTCTTATTCGAGCGTAGATCAGAAGCAATTCCTCTGAGTTCATCTGAGAGACGAGGATCATAGGCAGCCAACGAGAGGAACGATCGCATCGGTTCCGTAGCGGAGAGGATTAGACCAGAGGAATTTTCCGGGTCGAGTCGATCCATTTCTATTCGGGTTCAAACACACCGGGCGTTGTTCAGATGGGCGCGGTCCTACGACTTTAACCAACGTCAAAAGTTATCTCTGAATTAATTGCATTCTCCACCCTCTTCTTTTAGATTTATCAAAAAAACGTCCTATGTTTAATTTATTTACATAATACACCCGATAAATTTTTTAATACGAAGACATACGTGACAGCAATAATTTACCACCACGTGGCGTTATCTGGCACGTGAATTAGATAGTTGGATGTATAATAATGCCACGTGTCTTAATCTAGTCACGGCAATGAAAGCTTTTGGAGGGTATTATTGTAAATATAAATCATCCCGATGGGTAGTTTCAAGAAGTGAGAGCCAGTTATTTATTGTATTCTTTTCTTGTTTTCGGTTTTCGCCAATAATGGATCTCCTCCACCATTTCTGTTTCTTTCCCTAGAAAATTCCGCAAACCCTAGAGAGAGACAGAGGACAAAGACGAGATGGATTTCTGGAGAGAGAAATCGAGAAGTCTCTGATCTCTCTTCCATCGCGATCGCACAATGGATATCTGATGATCTTTGATTTTTTTCTTCTTTACCATTGATTTATCTTTTCTGTAATTTGGTTTCGGTCTCGATTGAATCTTTCTTTTGAAGAAATGATTTCAAATCCAAGTTTGGTGTCCTACACTTGCATTGCCAAGGGAGCTATTGTTCTTGCCGAGTTTTCTTCTAAAGAGGAGCCTGAGATCGAAGCTGTAGCGTTGAGATGCATCGAGAGCACGCCTCCTCATCATTCAATGTTCTCTCATACAGTTAAAAAGAAGACATACACGTTCATGATCCATGATTCTTTTGTATATTTCGCGATTTTAGGCGAAGATATGGAAAAATCGGAGTGTCTCTGGCTATTGAATCGGTTAAGATCAGCTATGGAAGCTCTGATTATAGACGGATCGATGACGGAAACGTTGAGTAATCTAACTCAGCATTGTCTCCAATCAAAGCTAGATCCAGTTTTCGCTGAAATCATAGGTCCCCTTGATGTTGATTTGGAATTGGACATGGATTTGGTGGGATCTCCAAGAAGCGTAGCTAGAGAGAGTCGGAATCCGAGCATCGATTCTTCTAAAGGAAGAAAAGCTGCATTGATGCCACTTTTGGGGAAACCTTTAAAAGTGTTGAAGAAGAAGAAGAGAACAGGCACAGAGACACTC